>JAOTAV010000571.1:0-10442 GCA_026546445.1 Cyclargus thomasi | reverse complement strand
CCCCCCCCCCCCCCCCCCCCCCCCCCCCCCCCCCCCCCCCCCCCCCCCCCCCCCCCCCCCCCCCCACCCCCCCCCCCACCCCCCCCCCCCCCCCCACCCCCCCCACCCCCCCCCCCCCCACCCCCCCCCCCCCCCCCCCCCCCGCGCCCCCCCCCCCCCCCGGCCGGGGGCCCCCCCCCCTGACGGCGTGTCGTAACGGAAAATTGCCGTGCCCCTACCATTGTAGTGTCGTAGCGGAAAATTATTTAGTGTTTGTTCTACCGAAGCGTGCATTCATTGATACAATATTTTGGTCTAATTTTGCTGTTACACGCAATACGATTTTTGACTAGTTAACAGCGATATGCTGACAAAACGTAATTTTTCTTACTATATATTTAAAATGACAATGCCCGCAATTGCGTTCTGCCGAAATTTGTTTATCGCGTGGGAACCGCCCGGAATATAAGTATCTTATGTCCCTCTACGGGACCCAAAGCATCTTCATATTATATTTTGACAGAATTGGTTCAGTGTTTTGGGCCTGAAGAGGTATCAGACGGACTCCTGTAATCATTTTTATTTGCATTTATTATTTTTTAAAACTAATATTATATTACTATAACGGTATTTTGCCGTTTAGTCGTATCGGAAAATTGCCCTTATCTATAGTGTAGGAGGGGTGGATTGGCGAATTGGCTCAGTCACCGCTGGTGTTAATTTCGTCTCGACACTGGAACATCTGTTTCTCCAGACTAACATCTTATTCCTGATCGATACAGAGACTATTAAATACAGGAACTTGCGGATTACTTGCAGTAGTTCCAACTTCCAAGTACGCCCGCTTTGGAATTGTTTAAAAAGTTATTTAGAAAACGATTTACTTGACTAATAAACAGTAGATTAATTAAAAAGAATATGTAAATTGTAAGTATTTAATTATTTCATTGAAACTATTGGAAACTTACAAGAAGAAGTACACAAAAACAGTTTAATTGTACAACGTACGTAATTTGATACGTTAGACAATTTTCACAAAACACGAGATCAAAATACCACGAAATTTCAAACCTGAAAACGCCCAAACAATATACTAATATAACGGCATAAAAACAAAATTTACATTCCCTCCTAAAATAATATTGTCAAACCGCGATCCCGAATCTTCAATCAAGTTATAAATTAATTCTTATTCGGAAGTTGGGCGTCGCCAAAAATTTTAATAACAAAATAACTTGCCAACTCTCCCCGTCAAATAAAGTTGGAAGTAATAAGAGAAAATTTTATGCACAACATTCTACAGGGGGAGCCACTTGCCCGCGGATGAAACGCCTCATGAAGATCAACTGCCGACTAACAAATATTAATGCGATTCACCTTAACACCTTATTTACGACTTCCCACTTCACTGAGGTCCTCATCGAGATACTATTTTGGACTTACGGGAGATTTTGAGGAATTGAGAGATGAGGATTGGAGAAATTTTGAGGAAAATGCGTTGCTTTAATATAGTTATTCATAGAAGTCAAGTCGGTATATCATGTGGAAACCGTACATTAATAATATATTAATATCTATGGACGCTTCACACCACGTCAGTCTGGCCCCGTGCTAAGTACCCATGGGACTTGTGTTACAGATACCAGACATCGGAAATATATTTAATACTTTTTATACTATACACGTATTTAAGATTTTTTTATGATGCACATATTAAATACACATCTAAGACCCAGGAACATTGATAAAATTGCTCCGTCGGCGGTATTCGAACCCGCGACCCCCGGCTTAAGCTCACATCGCGCTTACCAACTGAGCTACAGAGTCGGTATATCTGAACACGTATTTTCTGATTAAACATGTTATTATAGTAATTATTCTGTTAATTATTGTTGTAATTAATAAAATATAAGACATTATTTTAAACTACGAGTATGGTTTAAACGTTTTACTTTTAAGCACAAGGCTGGGTCTAATATATTTACATTTTCACAACAAGGAAGTTTTGCGCCTCCCTTCCCAGTATCACAGAACAAGATTAAATCCAAATTTTCCTTGACAGGTATATTTCTAATATTAATTCGTCTTAGAAACATAATAATATTATAGTTTAAAAACATACAGAATATTTTATTCTTAAAGACATTTAACACGAATGTCCAGGTGAAAACCATTAAATGAATACAAAAGCTCACATCAAAATAAAGTGTAACATGACGTGATGACATTTCAACAATTTTTTTTAGGTGTCAGTATGTCATGCAAAATATAATAATAAATAATACGTGTACGGTAAGTTGTATACACTCAATAGCATTGAGGACTATAGCCCCCAGAATTTCACTCTGATTTGTAGGGGACGTGTGATGGGTCCAGTGACCAGTTTGGAGTGTCACTGCACTTTATTTTATATACATATAATATCTATACATATAATAAAACAGTAAAATTGGCGTGTCTACTACTAAGTACCATTACAAAGAAAAAAAAACATTGTCTGTTTGTACGCGCTAATCTCCGGAACTACTGAACGAATAAATCTGTCATTCGAATCCGTTCAGTAGTTATTTAATAGCTAATTAGTCTTGGCAATACATAGGATATTTTTTATCCCGGGATTATGTATGATTCCCGTAATATACAAATTTTCGCGCAACGAAGTTGTTAGCATAAACTAGTTCTTAATACAGAGCTAAGACACTGCAATCGAAATCAAAATTAGTTTTTATTAAATAGTTTGTTTGTTTGTAATATGAAGTGGAGATGATAAACTATTCCCCTATAAGCTGAGTATCATGTTGTGGAGCTTACTAATAAAAGAGTGTTTATTTGTTTGTCTTTCCTTGACGCCATAATCAATCAATCAATTATTGCATAAAATAGGCTTGAAAAACGTTGTGTTATAAAAAACATATTTTTACTAATTTTCGAATTCCTCGCGAGTAAGTCTGCAGAAGAAAGCTAGTTATATAATATTTCATCACACATTATCATGTTACAAATTACAGTAATACAATATGCACAATAGGCGTCATCAACAGACGCGAATTGGAAAGTGTACCGAACCCCAAAGACATTTTAAAATGCTACACCGTAGCGAATACCGGGATGTCACAGTATTAACATATACAGCAAGATATTAAAATTCTGTCAGACGAAGACACAGTTGTGAGGTGTCATCGGCACCAGGCGCGCGATTAGGGCGCGGGGGCACGCGGGAGGGGCGGGAGGGGCGGGGCGGCGGAGGGCGACAAGAAAAAGGGACGATAATTATTACTCCCGTGAATAATTACCCCGCTATCAATTAAGTATTATACCGCTAATGAACCGGAATATTTTTGTGTTAGAGCCTATCTATGAGTATTACCTAAGTACGGGAAAATTCAACGAATTGTTCTTGCACATAAGTGGAAGAAGCGGACAACTAGCATTTTGCAACCTTCGAGTATATACTCATTTTTTCTAATAAAATTTTTAAGAGATCTTGTAACTTACATATTTTATTATATACCTAATTTTCGGGTCCAAAAGCTTCCATTAACGCAAAAACCAGGAGTTTTTTAAATGTTAGTCATCTACTTTTCACACTTATGTCTTCGATTGTGTGGCATCGTCTGTAATCGATTATCAAGAAGAACCATAAGTCTTAAGCGTTGTATATGCCTTAATAAATATTAAACATATCAAACTGCCTCACAATTCACGAACCACAAATTGATACCAAAATTACACTCGACAAACGTCCACTCGTCCAAAATATACGAAATCCACGAGCTAAGTATAAAGTAGGATAAACCGAAGCAGTCGGTCCATTAGGGTCTGTCATATCTCTCGGCCGGTAAACTCCAGCGTCCACTAAACTGCCAGAAACTACCTATCAATAATTTGCCATGACGTTCATTAAGCGACTTCAATACAAATCCACAATGAAATATATTTCCGCAGGCGACAATATCGCCAACACGAACGTAAATCACTATATAGATCGCTGCGGAAATAAATTTCTTCATAAATCGAAACAGATTCTGCGCCGCGCTCACTCAGCCGGGCTATTTATCAAACGCGCAAAAAACTAATACAGATCGAACTACAGGATGGTACGTATGTCATATTAACGCTCACATATCATAAAACCTTTTTTTCGCTTCCTCGCAGCACATATGGTGAACTGAATTATAGTATACCTTCGAAAATAAAAATGTCCAAACATTTGTATACATTTAAATTTATCATCTCCTTTCGTGCGGCGCACATGGGGGCCTGTTTTTTCTATCCCCGTGATTCGCGAACTTTTGGCGCGTAAAATCGCCTTATTGTGGCCGGCATCGACAGCGCCAACACGTGTCGTCGGGAGCGGACTGATAGCTGTCAAAATATGACGAGCTCCGACTACAGATGTCCCTATTGTCGCACTAATCTAATTCTGTGTCGTCAGCCGTGAAAGTGCGATTAACACATTTTCGTAACGAATTATTGGAAGGATGTCAGTTTTGCGTAAGCCGTGACAGGAGAGTGGCAGCCGCTGGGGGCAGCCGCCCAAGCGTGGATTGCGTAGATTTTGCCATCACACTTCTCACTTAACAAAATGCCGGCTCGGCCTAATCCCGCGCATTAGCTCCAACCGTCAAAACTATATTTTGTTGGCAACCTTTTCTTCCTTGTTCACTTGTATCCTCTATTCATATTCTGCAAGTATTCTTTTATTCATCTAAGGGCATACATTGTACCACTTTCTTCTGTATCCACAACTTATTTCACAAATTTTCTATACAGGTAAGTTATGGATAGTCTATCCGTCACTTATCAGGAACTGACACAACAAGCCTGCTGTAATTATTGCTAACGTTTCGATTGGCATCATTAAACTGATATTTGAATAACTTCAAAATTTTATTTTAGTAAGCTAAACGTGGCCAAAACTTACAAAGCTTTACATCGTAAATATTTCGTGCAAATATGCCATGAGATTGTAAATTGGCTTTACAAACGGCAATAGATCAGTATTTATATCTCCGTGTGACATCGGGTATTGATTTGATAACAATATAATAACATCCACCCTTTATACTACCATAAGGCACCGTCAGATGTTTTAAACCGACTTTCAATAAGGAACTATATATTTATTGCTCAGATTTTTTACAGCCTAGTTTAATATTGAACCTATATTTTTTATTATCTTCTAGCAAATCGATTTTTGTATGTATTCAGTTTGTAACTTGTTATTTTAAATTTTTTTTATTAATAAAGCTAATCAAGATTTTTCTCTCCCAAAAACAAAAAACAATTTTAAAACGAAATTTGTAAGAAACCGAAGCTCACCCGACCGAATGATAGATGTGACTTTAATTATATTAGTGCATCGTAAACGAAACAACGCATGCGAACTGAGATAAAATATCTTTGTCCAAACAGCAGCGCTGTGGGGCTGTGGGTCTACTTAGCGAGGGGTCGGGGGAAGTGTCACACGAAACTTATTTAGATGTTTACGTGTGCAACGTTGCATTTAATAAGCGGGGGTCGAATCCGCCCGATACAATGAACCACGCACAATGGACGCCCACCCGGCGCGATTGCGCTTTTTAATCACTGCCAATAATTATTAATAAGATTATAACGTATCATGCGACGGTCTACAAAATGGATTTAAAAGTCAGATAAAGGGGAAGACGGCGGCCTTTTTAGAGGAACATAGGATTGACACAGAACATAGTCAAGTACGTGTTAATTAAGTCAGTTAGTCTTTGAACACGTGTGAGAGCTTTTATTTCTTGCGCCGGTGTTAATAGAGTATCTAGTTTGAATTAGTGGGGAATAAGAGACTCAGAAAGACAGACCGGGGATCAGAATCATTAATTATAATTCTTCAATTAACACGTTCGGTGATCTCACTCGCAGAATCAATCACTCGTCAGACACTAAAATGTTATAAGCTGTATAATCTCATGTACACTGGGACAAATGATGGCATTGTGCGTCACGAGGACGCGATACACGCCCTAATCACCCGAGTATAGGGGACAAAATACCTCGAAGGATTCCCGCCGACGCCGCGCAGAATTAGCCGATATCGTTGATATGTCTCCGGAGTCCCTGAGGCGTCGATCTAATGCTGAGATAATGTTCAGACACAGGAGTTAATTGCGAGCACTGCACCACAGCGAGTCGGGGGCTCCTCCCCAGAGATATTACCCTCCACGAGCCCTCGACCTCCTAATCATTCACTCCTAATGGAAACCCATCCGACGCGCGCTAAAATACGCATGAAATTTAAATGACCCCAAAAAAACGCGCCAAAAATGTGTCGTCTGACAATGTATGCCACCAACGCGGCGGCCCCGCAGCGCGCCTGAATAGATACAACAGAACGGAGCGTCATCAATCAACATAGCTTCATCAGTAAACATTAAGATGTTTGCTTACATGTTTCGCTGTTGGTCGATACGAGGGTAAATTCCGTGAAATTTAATGAAATATGGTATTAGGCCGTCGGGCGACAATGGTGCCGGTAAATAATTGCGACGGGTCGTCCCCGACCGCTGTGGGTGTCGGGCCGGCCCGCTGACCGCTCCGGTGAGAACGGCCAGATACTTGCACCTTTGTAGGACAAGTGATGTGTCATTTAATACATTTTGGAATACCAAAAAAAAAAAACTCCCCATAATGTTGTGACTTGCACGGAGCATGCGATTTTTTTTTCCACTTTTTCTATTCGCTTGTGAATCTTACAATTTATGTCAGATGTTATAAATTGTTATCAAATGTTTTTCTGTACATTCATCATCGTTGTAAACGTTATAGTACTCGGTGGATAATACCTGAAATGATTTCGTGAACCGGTCCCAAAAGCTCACTGATCACATTCTACCTGTTGTGTTTGTTATCTCTCAGAATTAGAGGACCGACCCTTAATACGTTACTAACTCACGTCAAACCTTTATCAAATCATATAATTACCATATTATCACGTACAAAAAGTTGTATCATAATAAGTCACTCATTAAATCATATTCTGTTATCTCTAAGCTAATGTGTGATGGATACCCCTATTAGTGTCTATTAGGTTGTTTGTTTTTATAATAATTATAAAGAGTGTAAAAACTTTACCTGTCCACGAGATTTTCAACTTAAAAATGTCTTGGAAAATTTAACAACGTTTAGTGATTGTGACATGTCTCACTTATTTCCGGGAACTTAATCTTATGTTTTATTCCGCTTTTATTTACTTTAAAATAGTTTAATGATATTTAACATTTTATAAGACTGTAAGCTAAGCTCTCAACTGAACGCCTTTTCGACGTGCGCGAGAGTTTTATAACTTAGTCTGTTGCTATATAAATATCTTCAGGCACTTTATTACTGTAACGGCATGTTTTATATTTTTTAAAGCACCTAAACATTCTCTTTTATTATAATAAGAATACATGAAATCGAGATTCTCTAAATTTGAATAAAGTTTGAGTAGTCTTTGGCAATTTTTTTTATTTCGTTTTGTTACTCTATCACGTCAGGTTCGTTTGTGTGCGTGCAGTTTTTTTGCGTATTTCTTTCGATCGTTAGTGTTGATAATAATGTTTATTGATGATTGTCTGCATCTAGGACACCCGCGGCGAACATCGATGTAAGGAGCTAGATAACCCTGCCCTTTTCGTTCTGTATATCTTGAACATGAGGAAATTAAATAAATATATAGCATATTGTGTTAGTTTTTGTGAAACAGTTTTGGTAGGGCTTACGAAAAGGAAGTACGATTTTGTCTGGACATTAGGTAATATTATAAAATTATAGAATTTCTGTTAGGACAATCTGGAATGACACTTACTAAAGTGGTGTGTCTTTTTTGGAGTTTAATTGTAAAATTTTGAAAAATACTTTTTTTATTAAATACAAAGTGTATGTTTGAAACTTTGTATTCATACAAATTAGCATGATCAGAAATTTTGAGATACCGTTATAAAGAGACATTAATGAATAAACAGCATCTCGTATCTTTGAAATGAAATCATGCCCTTATTAAGTGCTGACTATAATCGCGGGCTATAGCTTCAGTTCTCGAACCTACATACCTATGGATACCTCAGCCATGAATCAGACATAATTGCGATAATGTACGAACAACTTTATAGCTAAGTCCACTTTGCACAGACTCTAGATGGTGTCTGTGACAGACCTTCTCAGAAGGCCAGTATGGTCACTTTGGCTATTTTGCCGTAACCAGGACCCTTATGACTTAAGACAGAAGGTTAATTTTGATACAAAACAGAGACACAATAATTGAAAATTGTTTTGTACTTTTTTTCGATACATTTTGTCATCCGATGCAAATTGATAGGAATAATTAGAAAGAGCGAGGTTGGGAGCATAAGTAACATGAACTATGTGGAAACTCTTCTCTAACATTACTTCTAACTTTTAAGTACTCATACTTATTTGAGACATTGATTGATTGATGACATGAAATAATTTAAGACATCGGTTGATGTATAATAGAACGTTACTGAAATAAAGAATATTTTCTGTATTTGTGTATTTATTTAAAACTGTTGTTTGTGTACTTAAAATTATTTATTAACTTTTTTATAAATAATTTTAAGTTTTTGATTGGTTACAAAAGTGTTAACTTGTGTAACCACATTTTTTCATCAAATAATTCTGCCGTTTTAACTCAAAAATCTCGTTTCGAAGGAGAACATTAATCATTATATTCATAAACGGTTGGTGCTTACAATTATCAAGTTGTATTATATAATTAGGTGTGTTACGTTATCATTTTGGGTGAGTTGTTCTTTCGTTAAAATTACTTACAAGTTACGAGTGAAAACTTTTAATTATAAGCGATATTATTTGGCAAGGATCTTATTCGCGAATCAACAATTTATTGCTGTTATAAGTTTACAAACTTTAATAACAATATTAAATTGAATCACATGATATTATAATACAAACGGACATTTAATAACAAGGTGGGTAAAGTTATAAAACCTTTATTGTCGGGTTTTAATAAGTGGGTTTTAGTTGGGACTCCTCTGCCCCGCCCAAACGTAAATATCATTAAAGTATAAACAAAAACATTTCATTGTTTTTTTTTTGTTTGTTAAGCATATGGCTTTTATTAGTTAAAGTTTGGAGTAAATCCATTATTTTGATATATCGAAAATTGTTCTAAGCGTATTCAAGAATTATGTTCTGTAGTGACTAGTATTTTCATATGATTATGAGCTAATATAAGATAATTGCACAGTCATAGAATTCAAATTTTGCACTAAACTTTTATTAAAATTTTTGTGTTTTATCGAATTTAAAGAAAAACACATAACTTAAACGAGTTTTTGACTTGTTAGGAGTTAGTTACTTGCCCTGAACATCCCTGAATTTTATGATTCCTAGCATTAGATATATGTCGAATGTCCAGCAGTAATGTCAGAATTTTTGTTTTGAGCGTGGGCAGTGGACAGCGGACAATAAAAGGGCAAAGTTTACGACGACATAACTTACCAGCTCTCGTCATACAAATTCAAATACTTGTGTGATGAAACACATAAATTATGCTTAACACCCTCTGTTTAATAAACACGTCATTACTACACAGAATAGGAATTACATTATAGAATGAGCACTCCATATAAACGGTCGGAGAGTTGTCAAGCCTACTCGCCTCGATCTCGGTCGAATCTCGGTAGAGCCAAAGTCGCGAATGATACATAGTTACGGATGAAGCGGATGATGGCGTTTGAAAGATTATAGAAAATTATAATAAGCGTAAAAATAATAACGTGTATTGTGCTGTATACGGTTGTCTAAAACGCACTCGGAATTAACATTTTTTAAAGTACCGGGAAATCCCGAATAGTAATTATTAATAAAAAAAATTAATAGATACTGTTATTTTAAGTTTAAAGTAGACATTAATGAAACATATCCAAGATTGTAATTATAGATTTAAAAAAATAATAATTTTAAGTCGAAAACATACATCCGTAAAATTCGTATTATTGAGAGAATTCATTAGATGGATGATATTCTCTGTTTTTTAATGAAAAATAATAAATTATAAATTTGATGTAATTAATTTGTGCCACCAAATAAATAAACCGGGTAAACTAAGTAGAACCGTTTAAAAATAATATAAAACGAATTAACAATACTTAAAGATTTTAAAGACATTTTAAAGACAGACCTAGACGGATTTTAAAGACATTAACTCCCTTATTCAAAAAAATATTTAAGAAATGTTTTTCTAATCGAGGTTCGCTATCCCTTTTTTTCGTGTGACGTTTTCAATATTTCACAAGGGGACTGGGAAACTTGATTAGTTAAACACTGTTTAAATATTTTTATGAATAAAGAGGTAGGTAACTTTCGGTCGGGTAATTAAAATACTACCAAGAGGCAACCCTAGCACATGTCACAAGTAACAATTTATATCTAATGTTTTTCAATTGAAATCATACCCAAGAAAAAAA
>JAOTAV010000570.1:0-10442 GCA_026546445.1 Cyclargus thomasi | reverse complement strand
AAATATTATACAGAAGCAGCCTGGTAAGCAGCCATCTTACTCCCAGGATGTGCTGTCGTTAATAAAATCATTAACTTAGTAAGCTTTAGCACACAAACGTTCTTTTACGACTTTTTTAAAGTTATTTATAGAAAGATTTTGAACGTTTTTGACCGTAGTTCATCATAAAACGTGGGCATCGATTTTTTGCTAAAAATGCATTAACGATTTTTTTATACAATACAATAAAAATAATACTATAATCCCTACAGAGCAATTCTTATTTCTTGTTTTTATTAATAGTATATTAATGATTTTCTGTTATCAGGAGGACAAGTTCAAACTCAGAATGTATGGTTATGGCCGTTGGCGCATGTATACAACCCATAATACATCACATGACGATTTTGTTGTGTAATGTAAACAACAATGTTTAATGTAATATCGTCGCTGCGAGTGCCAAGTTCTATATGTGATTTTGGTAAGGTTATGGGAAACAACAAAAAACATCTTATTGGATTGAAAATAGAAAAAATTTACATAATTATTGATACCACAACATGATATATCACAAAAATGGTTTTATCTAGAATGTGCAGAACGAAACTGAGATTATTTTTAGCGAAAAAACGAAAAATCATAAAAACCACATATGGAATTTGGCACTCGCAGCGACGATATGTAAAATTTTCGTTCTCGTATATATACTCCACCGAAACGGCTTGACCGATTTTGATGAAATTTTTTGTGCTTATCGCGTATCTATAAGAATCGGCCAACATCTATTTTTCATCCCCCTAAATGTTAGGTGTAGTACAACCCTAAATTTTTTGGCAAAACAACGTTTGCCGGGTCAGCTAGTTATATATAGGTAGACTTAAAACTTACGTATCCATTTTGACCAAGAACAACCATTTGTGGTCTTAAAGTTCGTAATTAAAGTTTTTTTAATGTTATCCAGTTCCAATATTTTAATCTGTCATGAGACATATTTCTAATACGACGCATGACATAATGTCTGGTCTACATGTATTAAGTAGATACTTAGGTATGTATGTAACTAAATTTTAATTTGATTTTAAGTTAATAACTTCAGGTAAACACAAAATTTTGAAGCACGTGGCAAGTTAAGTCACTTAAAATTTGGTTAAAATTTAGTTTCCTACTTATCTACTTAATACCTGTAAACCAGACATAACACTTACCAATCTTGGAATCAAAATGCATGGATTACAAATATAAAGGTGATAGATGACTAGTAGGTCGGAGGTTTCACATGATATCTCCGACCTACCTCTTACATTTCTTTTCTTTCACTCCTTGGAATAAGGCTGAAAATCGCTTGCTGTTCTTGTAGAGTGATCCATCATGGAATCTAGGTGGATCTTATAAAGATACTTATTTGTCAATTTTTTGTTATGTAAATTTCAGTAGCCTCTATGATAGTTGGCGAATAGATATCACACATGCCTAGGCTAGAACGGAGCCCTTCTTTTAGGGCGGTCGGATAAACTGCTCACTACATTTTTAGGGTTCCGTACTGTTTAATGGGTAAAACGGGACTCTAGGACTGCAATCTCTGTCCGTATGTCTGTCTGTCCATTTGTCTTCAAGCTGTATCTTAAGAACGATAATAGCTAGAGAGTTTAAATTTTGACAGCTATATATATACTGCTGCCACAGAAATATTGTGTTCATACAACAAACGTATTTTATACTAGTTTTTATCGTTTTCATAATAGATGGCGCTGCAGTATCTCTACGTCGTGCTATCACTAGAATGACGTGATCGACGTAATATAACTGTTCCAATGTTTCGGTCTTTATTGGTACGGAAGCCGGAAGCCTGTGTGTGTGCGAGTCCAACTTAGCGGATTTTTAAATATAATTCTCCCCTTCATAAATCTAACTGTAAGTGCCCAATCGGAGCCGTGATCGTATTATCCTCGGTCTAATCGACTCGAGCCTGACCTGATTGTTGCTCAAACAATGACCCCATTCACGGTGTGCACAAAGGATAAAACGATTCAGAGAAAATTACATTTCTCTAAGTACCGAATAAGTGCCTTGCCGGATAAGTGTTAGTCCGATTCGTGCTTTTTTATCTTAAATTATATTGAAAAAAAAAATAATTTAAAAATAGCCAAACGAGCAGACCGGTTACCTGATGGAAAGCAACTGCCATTGCCCATGGACACTTGTATCATCTGAAGAGTCCAATTGCGTTGCCCGCCTTTATGAGGGAATGGGAACAGGGATAGGGAAGTTGAGCCACCGATAAACTCACTTACTGAACGAAACACAGTATAATGCAATTTTATGTGAGGCCGTGGTATTACTCCAGTCGAATCGGCTCATTCGTGCCGAAGCATGGCTCTCCCACGGCAATGAGCATCCGTATTATGTACTTGAGATCGTAAAATGTCTCATTGGTACACGCCTAATCCGGGTTTGAACCTGCACCCTCTCGAGTGCGAACTAAAGGTTACAGACGCTCTAAATTTTTGTATTGCGTCACAGGTTGGTTACATGAGCTAAGTGGCTCAAAACTTTTATACATTTTTGTCTCGCAAAAAATATTTTCTATATTTCAGAGAAATATCTGTTAATGCTGTAAATCACATCTAATCCCGGTCTTTTATTACTTTTGAGAGTTGGGA
Organism: Cyclargus thomasi; assembly: GCA_026546445.1. Classification (NCBI taxonomy): domain Eukaryota; kingdom Metazoa; phylum Arthropoda; class Insecta; order Lepidoptera; family Lycaenidae; genus Cyclargus; species Cyclargus thomasi. The sequence goes on along the minus strand of JAOTAV010000570.1, from coordinate 7,803 downwards.
AGTTTGGAAAGCGATAATAAAATCTCGAAAAACAGTCGTTCAATAAGACTTATCTGTGTTGTTCGGGGCTTCTAAAAATTCTTACCTTTACCTCTTAAGGTAATTTATTTTTTTGACACAATACGTCGCAAATCACAAAATAAAATAACTATTTAGACCCATATTGTGTTTTGAGATGTTAAGTTCCGAAAATGATAAAGTTTCTGAATTATTGCGCGAGGATAGAGTGATGCCTAATCGACTTATTTCTAAATTTTGTGTCACTTCTAGGTTTAAGAAATTCAAAATTTTATGGCGAACTTTTATAAATTGTTATTAAAATTGTAACTAGAACTGGATTCAGATTGTAGGTTCCAACTTTAATCCATTTTAACCCATTGTGATATCTGAAATATTGCTAGTTTTTTAAAACACTGTCTAAAAATTAAAGTTTTTTTAACCACTGTAATTAGGCTCAGGACTCTTAAATAAACCCATGCACAAAATTTATTAGAGTTTACATATTTAACATCCTTAATAAGTGAGAAATCAATAATTTCATTTTCTGACATTTTTATTTATAGCAAAAAAAAAATAATAAATACAAAAATAAGTTTAAAAGTATGAAAGAACCGGAGAGTGCGTGGACTGAACACTTCGTAGTTCAGTCCTACCTGTTTGATGTCTCGACAAGTTTCGCATCAATCGTTTCTATAGCCATTATTATAATGGGTATCATTATTTAACCGGCTTCCAAAAAAACTCCTTTCAACTTTCATTTATGTTTATTTTGTAAATTATTTATAAATAATACAAAATATACTCTGAAAATATAACTCACACCGTGGAGATTCTAAAATTAATGTACCGATTCGAAAAAGCCCAATACGAAAGTGGCTTAACCACGCGCTTACTGGGTCCTGACTCCTGAAGCTAAACACGTAAAAATTAACTCGCGCACTTCAAAATATACCAATTTTGAAGTACCTATCTGTGTAATATAAATCCCACAAAAAAAACAGGCCAATCTCTATTAAGCTGCTTGTTTCTCTCTAAAAGGAAATAAAATGTAGACAAAGGCGTGCCAAGTCAAAGGTTCCTCACTGCCATTATTATAATGAATGTTATATGACTAGCCTTTGACGACCTCTGTGGCGCAATGGTTGAGCACTTTGGTAACTCACGCCGTGGCTCGCGTGTTTGAATCCCGCCGACGGAACAAAAAGTTTTTCAATGTTCCTGGGTCAGGAATGTGTATTAAATATGTGTATGTATGATAAAATCGTAAATATGTGTATAGTATTAAATATATATTTCAGTTGTCTGGGACCTATAACACAAGTCCCTCAGGTACTTAGCACGGGTGTAAAGCGTCCATAGATATTATATTATATATTATATTATTCCCTTCCTTCCCTTTTTACGAATGACAAATTTAATTATTAGTACAATGAAACCCGACGGACATAGTTCTGCCGGTATTTTACACTGTGGCTGAGTACCTCACTGTACACTCATAGGAATAATCCTGTGCCACGACTGACCATTCCCTATTTGTTCATAAAAAGGTCGGCAATGCACATGCTCTTGGGATGTTACGAGTGTCCATGGGCGACGGTAGTTGCTTACCATCAGGTTTACCGTCTACTCCCTTGCCCCTTAAATAACATAATAAATGTTATCATGTTTAGTGGTTCTCTGTAGGTATAGCCATTATAATTTTGGATAACTAAAAATGGTGAAATTATTATTATTTTTAACAAAAAATTAAAATCGACTTCCAAAGTAAAATACTAAAATAATAAAAAAGAAACTTAAAAGTATTAAATAATATTTATTCTTTAATAGCGCCTGTTTCAGAATTCTGTGAGGCATCAACCTATTTCTGTAAACAATCTTCATAATTTTAAAGTCGGTACCAGTCAAAAATTTAAATTTAGACAAATCATGGCATGTATGCTGGTATACACTTTGACTGGTACCGACTTTAAAATAATGAAAATTGTGTACAGAAATAGGATGCCTCAAAGAATTCTGAAACAGGCACCGTTAAGGGATAAATACTATTTAATGCTTTTTAGTTTCATTTTTATATTTTTTTAAATTTCCTTTGGAAGTCGGTTTTAATTTTTTGTTAAAAAAAAAAATTATTATGTCTCTAAGTCTAAGTGGTAAGGGTTGTTGCCCATTAATATTAACACCCAATAGAGTGGGCACGATTACTAACGTCTCACATAGTAATGGATAAAATACTTGACACAAACAAAAAAAATATCTTCACATATCTTAACCCACATCACGACAAAAGTACTGTTCAGAGAACAACGAATTCTCATGCGCGCGTCTTCGCATATTCAAATAGGTGTAAGCCGGTTTCGTAATTGTCCAACTAAATTAAATTTACAGTCCCCATGTCTCCTACCTTACTTTAGTTAACTCGATAACTCAACTGGCGGAAATTGTCGGAAGATTAAGTTTAAACTTTCTTCTGCATAATTAAAGATCCTCGCTTAACAAATCCATCTTTCGTTTTACCTGTGTACGCCTTTTGATGCTTAAATATCTTCATATTATGGGTAATTCTTGTGTAAGTGTGTTTGTCATTGAACTCCATCTAAACCGATGATGATAATTTTTTTGTAAGCATTCAAGGGGATTTTAGAATGGTTTACATTTACAATTTATTCCACTGAAAGATTTTTTCAATTATTCTAATTTGAAAGTGGGTGTTGATTGTTGATGGTAGCGCCATCTTCTAGAATTCTAGATGACGCTATCATCTACTGTAACGCCAGCTTAGTGCCAAAAATGCCAGATGGCGTTTTAATTGTCTAATTTTTTTTATGTAATTGTTAACTATTTATTAATACCCGTACGAAGCCTGGGCGAGTTTCTAGCATGATATAATTATTTTGATTATAACTACAATTTTACTTTAAAAAAAAGTCTAGTTAACGAATTTTGCCGTCTTGATTTTGTACCTTGATAATTCAGATGAACAAAAACATTTTGATAATAGAAATAACAATTTAATGAAACCCCACAAAAATTTTAAAAACCTACCTAAATTTCTCTAAAAGCATAGAATCTAAAGATTTATTTCGATATATGAAACTTGAAGAATTTTATTCATCACCAAATTTTCATCCTACGAATTGGGATCCTATAGAATTCATTTCATTTAATTTAAAGGTACGCTAAAAATTTTTATTCTTGACTTAAATTTAATGGAAGAGTATCGGTTAAAATAAAAATTACAGAACCCAGTGCGTTTGGATTTGAAAGAGGAATTTTATTGAACCTGAAATAGAAAAGCGCGAGATATTTTTTGTCTCGACGAAACCGCTTTTAGCTATAAGACCGCCATTTCTACAGCGAGGCTAAAAAGGCCACTTTGCAACATTTCTAAGAGCAATTCATTTTGTAATTTTTCTTCCAAATAACTACTAATTTTGTGAAACAGTAATTTCACAATCAATTTAAATTAATTTTGTAGTAACTATTTAATGTTAACTATATATGTGTTTAATGTTTTAGCAAAATGTACAAAAATAAATTGCAGAGCAATTCTTTTTCTTTATACGTTTTTAACTTTTCCAAGTCTACTGTTCCTTTATTATGTTTAAGCATAGAGGAAAAATATTTGGTCTATGGTTTAAGTTTAGTTGTTAAGTTGTGTACGAATAAAGAGTTTTCTATTTTAATAAGTTCATACTGCATAGTGCATACTCTCCAGGAAAAAACAACAATCAAATTTGCTTAGCATATTACTTCGTAACAAATAATTATAAAGGATTTTACTTTATATTTTATGTTTTATTCTCACGAAAATATTTTGAATCTACATGTATTGTGCCTTTTAAGCTACCCACATTAAGGCTGTATTTAATTATTAAATGAAGATTTGATATGAACATATAGGGGGTTAGTAGTAATCTTGCTTGGTTGGGCGAATAAATTTGAAATACGTAATTAAAGAAACGGTTGCCCCACAGGCCATATTGAATATAAAATCTCTGCCAAAATGCAATCTCATATAGTCAACTATATAAATCTTGACCCCCCTAATTGCGTCTGGTGAAAGAATTATGAAAGTTGCGAAAATCTAAATATTGTAAAGATTAAACTTTTCACTTACGACTTGTAGTTTACACCAAGTGGGTTTATTTTCAATGTGCTAAAAAATTAATTATTCATTCACAAACCAACATAATTATATTAATTATTCAAATTGCTTCGCGGTCTTCCCTTTACCACATGGACATATTGGTCTAAAGTTAGGGTTTGATGAATCATAGAGCTCCGGGGCCCGATTCTAATACTTCGAATATCGTAGTGTCTCACTTGCGTTTGAGACCATCTGTATGTACGAGTGAGACCTGCGATTTAATCGGCTTTCGATATTAGAGAATCGTCCCCCTGAGGCGATTGTTACTTATTCCATGCATTGGAAATTGATACACTCAGTCTATATTTCGAAGGCTACAGCTTTGAATGTTTAATTTTTGAGGTATGTATATCAAAATGAATAGTGTACAAGCAGTGACGGTTTTATATTATTATAACGGGCCGTTCTTGGGCGCATCGCATTTTTCAATTTTGTTGTTTGACCGACCGAACGAGTGCGCTCTTTGTATGAAAAATTTGATGCGCCCCGCCACGCCCTATCAACAGTGTGTGTGAAGCTTAAACGCTTATATTTAGGGCCCGTTTCACCACTTACTGATAAAGATTCTGTTAGGCTATCCACAACTTTTTTAACAGATTTTGAATACAAAATTTGTCAAATAAAATTGTGGATAGACTATATGTGAGCCGTGAAACAGGCCCTTACAACCCAACCCTTTGAGTTAGCAGAAAAATAAATTCCATATTTTCGAATATTTCAGAACGCTTGTCTTGTAACTTGTCCCCCGGATTTCCTCGACAATGACATGAGCAATGAGCATACCAAATGAGGAGATTTGTGAGGCGCCGCCATAAATTTTAAAGTATGCGACGTGTGTCATCACACATCATAGATCTGTCCTTAGTGAAAGGTAAAGGTAATCCATAAAGCACGTCTCTTTCCATTCACATTCCTGAGAGCCCAGCTTCAATTTTCTGATGTCACAATAGTGCAATTTCAAATTTCACCATTAAATTTATACAATTTGTAATAAATTTTCCATAAATATAACTACACGAAGTCTCAGGCGTGACATATTACATGCTTGCGGGGCCGTAAATATAGCCTGTGATATAGCTTGGCATCCAGCATGTCAAAGATTACGTATCATTGACATGCTGGATGCAAAAACGGATCGTGAGTACAGGCACTTATGTCTGGTTGACACGTATTAAGTAGTTAAGTAAATTTAGGTAACTAAATTTTAAGTTATTATTGCATGTAAACACAAAATTTAGTAGCAAGTGACAAGCTGAGTCACTTAAAATTAAGTTAAAATTTAGTTAACTATTTATCTACTTAATACGTATAAACCAGACATAAGACAACAATATTTATATTATTTTTTTTCGTTCGAATGCACATTTGAATTATTTTTAATGTGTACGAAATAAAAAACATTTTAAATCAAAACTTATATTTCGACTAGACACAACATTTTATGATCCAAAACATAATTAACAAAATGTTTGCCAACATCAATACAACTTGTCTCGCTCACAATCTATACTAATGATATTAAGCTGAAGAGTTTGTTTGTTTGAACGAGCTAATCTAAGGAATTACTGGCCGGCATTAAAAAAAATGTTTCTGTGTTGACTAGCCCATTTATCGAGGAAGGCTATAGTCTTTAAACATAACGCTTCGATCAATAGGAAACGAGCAACAGCTAGTAAAACATAATATTAGAATGTTGTCTTTTCGAACAATTTTCCAGATAACATTCATTCAGTCGCGACAATATGGGAACGGTACAACAAGACATATGATTACTGTGTACTGTGTAGGTATTTTGTTTCTACAGAAACCTGTCGTTGTAAAAGTTATCGTTATACAATATTTCTTTGGTCGGCAACAACTTAAATTAATATAAATCATTTCCATTACCTCCTTATCTTATAGACTTACTCTTTTATTCATAAAAACATATAAGCAATGTTTAATTTATCAAGGTTCGTTTTCTCATTCTAAAAAGGGACAGCGAACCTTGATTAGTTGAACACTGCTTGAATATTTTTATGAATAAGTCCTTAGGGGCTGGTGTATGTGTATTTGGTGCATTTAATACTTTATTTCCATCTGTTCCAATATTTATACTGTATTTATTTATTTATTTATTCTTTATTTGCTTATAAAAATACATACATTAGAGAAAGAAAAACAAGGTTGGGAATAAAGCAAAAGGCGGCCTTACCGCTTACAGCGGTTTCTTCCAGGCAACCCATTATCTTTTATGTTTACATAAAATAACTGTTGTTATATTATAATTATAATTTAATTTGCGCAATCAAAATCATGTCCTCATAGTAATTATAACTACTCATTTTTTCAATTCATTCGATGAACATCACGTTGACTTTAAGACTTGATGTATTATAACAGTCGACATTAGAAGCACTTTTGTCCAATTGATGATACCTGAAAACATTTTTTTTATTAACTCATCGATTTCAAAATTATAATCACAATTCAAGAAGTAATTTAAAGTAGAAAAGCTTTGATCTTAAGTTCACATAAGCTGTATCTGACATGGGTGGAAAAGGCGGTTAACAAACATTCTACATTGAGCAATCGCATTTTTTTTTATTTTAACAAATCTTCTGACTTTCCTACTTCTTCATCTAGGTAATGTATCTTTACATAGAATCAATATCTTTTATTTTTATCATTTTCCCAGTCCTAAAGGCTACGTTTCTACAAAAAGGCAGTTTTCAAAATGTTAGCTGTCCGCTTCTTTCACTTATGTCTCCAAATAATAAGATTCCGAACAAACCTGTACCTGAAGATTTGTGTCCGCAAGATTTTGACGGAGGGTTTGGTGGTGGATCTGTAATATTAATATATCAATGTGAGAAATACTATTTAGCAAAGTATTGACTAAGATAATCACCGCTGGGAGAGCCATGCTTCAAAACTCATAAGCCGGCTCGACCGGAGAAATACCACGGCCTCAAAGAAAACTGGCGTGAATTCTGATATTCCCTTATGAAAAGGCCGGCTATGCACTTGCAATGCCTTTGATGCTACAAGTGCCCATGGTTGACGGTAGTTGCTTTCCTTCATATGACCCGTCTGCTCGCTTGCCCCTTTATTATTAAAAAACTTACAAACCTCTATAGAATATATCTCTCTTCTTGTTGTAGTAGTTAGCCAGGGGCACTTGTAGATCACAGAGCACCTCCACAGTCGGTGGAAGAGATTCAATTTTGACCACGGCGCTGGTGATAGCCGTATACCTCCTCTCTATCAGCTTCAGTGAGGATCGTGCATGTAGGGGCCTGAAGGAAGAGAGTTAAAGTGTGAGCAAACTACGCCGTGCCGTAGCGTACCGAGCCTCAGCGGGGCGGATTTCTACTTTTTGGTACAAATGAATAACGGTATATTAGCTAGTCCAAAATCTTTTAGTCGATCATAATAGAAAATGGATATTATAGAATAAAATATAATAAAACATTTTTAAAAAATAATAAAGAGAGTCTATATAAACATAAAAAAATCTTCCAGTTGAGAATTTTGAAGTCGGTGCCAGTCAAAAATTTAAATTTAGGCAAATCATGCCGTGTTAGCTGGTATCGACTAAAATAATGAAGATTGTGTACGGAAATAGGCTGATGCCTCACCGAATTCTGAAACAGGCACTATTAAAGAATACATTT
>JAOTAV010000569.1:0-10442 GCA_026546445.1 Cyclargus thomasi | reverse complement strand
ATTCTGTATATCTTTAGGCCCACTATCATAATAATTTGCATTCAATAAATTTTGTTTTACACGCATATTCCCTATTGGCTTGTTCTCTGTTGCTGTTTTTTACATTTTTCCGAAATGACTTTCAAGGTCATGTGCCTAGTTAAGTAGCACAGATTCTAAAGAAAACTAACTCCCCTATAGTGCTTTCGGTTAATATCGGCAGCGAACATAAGCCTTCTGTCAAAAATTTGTCGTTTTCCATACAAACTGTGATTGACAAAACGTCGGGTTGTCACTCAGCAGCACAGAAGCATGCGGCTTTTCAAGAGGGTTGATATGGTTCTTCTTATACTCAGTAACTACCTAACTTTACCGCTTTGGCTTCCCACCATGGGCGAAGCCACACTGGTGCAAGCTGAGGCGCTTACCCTACCCCGGCTCTGATGTATAAGGTGCCTAATTTAACAAAAAAATGTTTTTCTTCTACTAATAACAATCATAATATTAGTAGACACGAGAAAAAGTGCGATCACAACAAAAAGTGCACATCGCAGCGGTGTTTCGAAACCGAGCTTGTTTTACTTGTTTATTTGCTGTACCTGGCTATATAAACGTCGTAATTTACAGATTCACGAATTGGCGAAGGCACAGTGACCAAACAGCATGGGGGGAAAAGTGGTTGTCTGCTGCCCCAACCCGAGACCAAGGCTGGCTACGCCTTCCCGCTGATGCGGTAGGGTCACCTTGGCCAGGGATCGGCAGGTCGTTATTCGGTCAGACAGTGCCAATTCAATATTACTTAAGTCCGCAAACTGTCTTTGAAGGTAATTTATCCTTTGAAAATGTGCGTATTTGCGCGCGCGACACACAAGATTTCAATTACAGAAGTCACTGTTTACCTTGTTCTAGGTCTCAAACTTGAATGAAATGTACTTCGTCTAATGAAACAAGTTAGACTTCACTGGATCCGCCAAATAACACGTTCATTACACGTCATGGAGTGCTCCAGCGTATTCCAGGTTATATGAGATTCTACGTAATGGCAAATTGTTCTTGGGGGTAGAATTTGAGTATTCTATTGTGTATTGGTCAAATAATTTTAAGAAGTATAGGACATTTAATTGAATAAGAGTTACAAATAAGCGTAAGGTAGCGGTTATTGATCCTTATATTTAGCTTACACGTATTGAGTAGATAAGTAGTTAAAAAAAAATTAACTTATTTTTAGGTTATTGAACTTGCCACTTGCTACTAAATTTTGTGTATACACGACCGTTAATGACGTAAAATTTAATACATGTAAACCAGAATTAAAATTCCTAAAAAAATATATAAATATCCTCAGCCTCACAGAAAAATGGCGTAAAACGGCGTTGTGTTGTGTTCCGTCCACTGAGTGCGTTTACCGGTGGCCCTACTTCTCTAATTTCATATCCCTATTCCCATATTAAGGCCGGCAACACACTAGCGACTCTACATCCAAAGAGTCATGAGTGTCGATGGTCGACGGCCGCGGCAGTTGCTTTCTATCAGGTTACTCTCTCGCATGCCTCCTCAATATCATAAAAAAATATTCCAACCACACGCATATATAATAATTAGATATATTCCGAATTTTGCCTCGATGGTACATGAGTGAAGATAATAATACTTGCAAAGATGATAATTGGTCGCGCTTGATAGCGCGAAATACATTGGTTGAGAAGTTAAAAACACATTATAAGTCCAATCTTTATTATACGCCGACAGCACGCGTCGGTGCCGGTCAGCGTGCGGTCAGCATAGGATTAAAATCAGTCTTAGACTTAATAATATATCCGTCCATACTAATATAATAAAATAGTTGATGCCCGCAACTTCGTTGCGCGAAAATTTGTACATCACATGAACCGTTCAATTTTCCCGGGATAAAAAGTATTCTATGTATAGCCTAGGCTTAATAGCTATAAAATAAAAAAAAAACACTTCTTCAAATCCGCTCAGTAGTTTTGGAGATTAAAGCGTATAAACAGACAAACATATAAACGGACAAACAGACAACTTTTTTGTCGATTTGGGTTCTATTATTGTCACTAAGAAAAAAATATTTTTACAAACTAATCAATGTGTGGGATATTGGTTAGTTTGTAAAAATATTAATTATACAGACACTTTCAATTTTACTGTTTTATTATATGTATAGATTATTATTATATTATTTTTATATGTAAAGATGCGTGAGTGTGTCTATCTGTCTGTTAACTCTTCGCGTCCATCCACCGTTGACCATATTTTAGTGAAATTTGATATACTTTGTATTCCGGAAAAATATACCGTTCCCGCGCGATATACGAATTTAAGAACAACAGAGTTGCGGGCATTATTTAGTATGCACACGCAACAAACACCAGGAAATTTTTGTTTTCAAAATAAACCTATTAACAAACGTCAGTAATTATTATTATCGACAATTATTCCTTATAAGTATGTTGTTTACTGGATTTCCTTATATATCGCAGATTCTATGCCTGCGCCGTCAGATCTAATCATCATCAGCTTTTCGCCAGGCAGATTCATGCAGCGGAACAAATGGGCACGGTGAAATATAACGATAACGCACTTGCAACTCTTCTAATGTTACAATTATCGATGGGCGACGACAATCGCTTGCACCAGGTGACATCAAGGAAATAGGAAATGGGAATAAGGAAGGGTTTTTCAGTGAGGCCTGCGGAGCTAAGATAAGCCAGCGTGATAATTTTGTCTACACTTTTTTCGGTTTATCTTATCTTCCCTATTGACCTCAACATAACAAAAAAAAATCTTGTGTTTGTCGACAATAATTATTGTGTTTTGTTTTTAATCTGTGCTATTTTTGTCTACGAACCCTTACATGACAATACAATTTTACTCGTTTAGTCGAGATTTTATTTTGGTTTTTTCGATGCTAGTCTACGAACGAGAAATTTGTCTCTCGGAAATTTGTCGTCGGTGTATTTTATGGAATAGAGATATATGTCAATATCGACTATTTTCACAACAGTCTAGAGAGAGAGAGAGAGAGAGAGAGATATCACGTTGGTGTATCGTACGGCGGCTTGTATTTATCCTGTCGAGTCGGCCCATTCGTGCCAAAGTATGACTCTACCACAGCAATGAGCGACCGTATTATGTACCAATGAAACATTTAATGATCTCAAGTACATAAAATGTTTCATTGGTACACGCCTCCACCCAGGTTGAACCTAGTACCTTGTCGAATGTGAACTTAGTCGTCAGTCGTCAGTCATCCTATGTAATAGATCTAATAAAACGGTCAAAGTGCTTAAATTTATTATCTATACATATAATGAAACAGTAAAATTGGAGTGTCTGTACATTTAATATTTTTACAAAATAATCAACGTGGGAGGGATAAGGAACAGTAATAAAACACATATCGACGAAAAAAATTGTCTGTTTATCTGTTTGTACGCGCTAATCTCCGAAACTCGAAACTACTGGACAGATTTTACTAATTATTTTTTGTTCAATAGCCATTAGGTCTGAGCAACATATAGGATACTTTTTATCCCGGGAAAATGTACGGTTTTAGCCGTGACAAACTAACTTTTGCGCAACGAAGATACGGGCACCAACTAGTAACGTAATAAAAGCGCCGTCCACAAGCGATAAAAACCCAGCTCCATATCACGTAATAATTACCTTAAAGAACTTCTGAGCTGGCTCTAACTCTATTACGCGCGTCCTGCGACTAACAGAGTGACGTTACAAAGTGGAATCCTATTAGGATTTTTACAGACTTTCGCAAAGTCACTTAGTATTTTAGCGCGTTTTATGACACCCTCGTAAAATTTTTAAAAATGTTTTAATTTATAATTAGCTGTTAGAGTTATAGTTAGAAATAATTTTGCTTCACTTTGAGTCGTTGTAGAGAAACGGTTTTACAGGCATGTTATGGTTTATGCCCTTGCATTTTCGTCGTGCTTTGCCAAAACCCAGCCAGCAGATGAAGACTTAGATAGCACGATGTAGACGACCAAAAGCATCATTATTATTAAGAGAAAAACAGGCCAAGTGCGAGATGCAATCGAGCACGAGGGGTTCTGTACCAGTAAATAGTAAAAACAGTTTAACAGCTATGATGAACCACGTCATATCAAGCAATAGCGTGATGTTAGACTATCATAGCGACATCTTTTATCAAAAGAAAAAAATCAAAAGAAAGAAAAAATGTAAAAAAAAACGTGATTTACGTTTGTTGTATGACAGCTTAAATATTTAATTTATATCATTTGTTTATAAAAACACATTGCTATAAAGCAGCGAGAGAAATACCATATATTTTGTAAAAATCTCTTGCTATTATTGTTCTTGAGATACCTGGAGACAAACAGAGAGACAGTCGGATGAACATTAAAGTCTATGTAATAGGGTCCCGTTTTTAACCTTTAGGCACGGAACCCTAAAATGGGCAAAAATTCACGTTTGTTCACCCTTGAATATTTAAGATATTTTGTTTTCATTACTATTTACTTATTATTAAAGCGACAATAGAAATATATTACCTGGGTAAATTTCATCTCTCTAGCTCGAGTACCTAACAGGTAGCATAGGCCCTAGAATATCTTAATTATAATGTATTCGTGTCTATTGTCATTACGTTTTCGTTTACGTCTTAATATACGGATCGAAACACGTACTTTGCACTTATGAAGTGGTTACATCAGCATATTATAAGTGTTTTGCTGCCCTACTGTCATGTTTGCTGTGACCAAAATGTTTATATTTGTAGTTCGCACCACGGAGGTTAACACTTAGCATAAAACTTTAGGTGCAGTCTGCGAGAATACCTCGGCTGAGTAGGACATCTGTTGCTCACAGGTTAGTCTATTAATACGTTAATTTCTGATAAGAATTTGTTCGCCTCGCAGGATCGGACTCTGTTCACGTTTTTGTTTATGACATTTAGGGGGCAAGCGAGTAGATGGGTGACATGATGGAAAGCAACTGCAGTCGCCCATGGACACTCGCGACGTTTGAAGAGTCGCAAGTGCGTTGCCAGCCTTTATGAGGTGTGTGGGTTAGGGGGTTAGGGAAGTAGAGCCTGTTCCTCACTTACTGAACGAAACACAGCACAACGCCGTTTCACGCCAGTTTTTTTGTGAGGCAGTGGTATCAGTCCGTTCGAGCCGGCCTGTTAATGCCGAAGCATGGCTCTCGGCAAATGTTTGTTGCGAACTCCGCATACTTTTCGAAATTTATAATAGTTTTCGATCGAATCTGAATTTTTTTGGACCAGAAATTAGGACAATGTACGGCAGGGCTTATACTTGAGTTAGTGCGAGGCTGGGGAGTAAAATTCGTAATGTTTTTTGAACGGCAAAGATTAAGTTATAAATTATTTATAAAATTTCTGAAATAGACCGCAATTTTTTTTTCGGACAGTACAATCAAGAAACTTCAAACAGATCTTGGATCTAAGAAACTTGTTCGGGTTACGTCGACTTATCCGATCCTGACTACCGATCATGACTAACACTTAATTGACATATACTGACCAAATCACGTAGATCCATTAACTGGCTCTGTTTCAATTTCTCCCATTATACCTGTTACGTCTCCATTACTTCGCCAACTTAAACCCCCCCTTTTTGATGCCCGAATTTAAGTTACATCATAAAAAAGCATTGCTCTTTTTTTTAAACAGGTGGTAAGAATGCTTTATTTTACATCTTCACGTGTTTTAAATAAAGTTCGATTTTAAATGCCCCATTAAAAAAATGGTCGCGCTTTGCATTGGTAGTAAAATTAAAATATATATTTGCTGATTGTATCGAATCTACTTATTTTTAGATTTGTTAATTTTTACTTTTCAATTGAGTATATAAACCGAGAAATACTGTCTTAAACAAAATTATGTCATTCATCAAAATTTAAAGTATTTACTTCTCCTTGACAATTAGATGCAATTTCTGCTATCGTGATAGTCTCAAATTGGGGGCTAAAAATGCAGAGAACTGGTTCCTTAGGTAAAGATGGCACGGCAGAGTTAGAAGTTATCCTGTGGGCCTTGGTTTGGGAATCTAAAACATTCTCAAATCCCCTTGAATACTTACAAAAATTTTAATCAAAATCGGTCCAGTACTTTGGGAAGAGTTCAGTGATAAACACACACACAAAAGAATTATTTATATTGTTCAGATATATCATTATCAGGGAACTTATTCCATAGTCTGATGGGGGATCTAAATACTACGGTCGCGTAATTACATATTACATAAAGAAGTGGTCAGCACGAGCCGACAGCCAGCCAGACCAGCAATATAATATGTACAAGTGAACATAGCCCTACCAAATTTCGTAGAGACCAGTTGTCTAAAAATCTATTTCTTCGATGGTGCCATCGCATCTGCAGAGCTTGCAATGCAAAAAAAGACAAAAATCCTATCGCAAGGCTGGACGGTCAAAATGTTTTGTGAAACACAATATTTTCCATGTTTACGTGTAGAAGTACAAAACAAATATTGTGGAAATCGTAATACTCACGAGGTTGATGGCAAACCAAATAGTCAGTGCGTATTTGTACAATACAACCTTGTACACACGGATATATCCACCACAAATATTATAATTACCTCAGTTTTGTTTATAGCTTACTAGCTTTAGCCCCCGGTCGCACATGAACATCCATCCCCGAGTAGGCCGCGATACCGTAGGAAGCTACTAAATTTGCAATTTTGCGCCTAAAACTTAAATCCCCATCAAGATTTCAAATTTTGATATAACATTTCAAAATTTGAACTCCCTCTGTCACCCTCTGTCACACCATGTCCCACTTCAACGACCCTCTCCTCCCTTTTACGTGTGACGTACTTTACGGATGGCCCCTAATGGGTATATAAACTAAAATAATTTTATTACCTAAGTCAGCCATTACTATTGGTAAGACCTAATATCACAGATTCCGACAACGCACTTACAAACGGTTCTGATGTCACAAGTGTCCATGGGCAGTCGCTTTCTATCAGGTTATCCGTCTGCTTGCTTGTCCTTTAATTTCATTATAAAACTATTGACTAAGATTTTTCGCTTAAACTTTGAATCTTGCTAAAAGTGACAATAGAGATGTTGACAAGCTTAAAAATTTTCTAATTTTTTAAATAAAATTAAGATAATATAATGGTATAAAAATAAGTTTCTCCCAAATTTCAGATTGGTAACTTCTATATATTTTTAACCGACTTTCAAAAAAGTCGGTACCAGTTAAAATATTTGAATTTATACAAATCATGACATGTTACCTGGTACCGACTTTAAAATTATGGAGATTGTGTATAGAAATAGGCTGATGCCTCAACGAATTCTGAAACAGGCACTATTAAAGAATAAATATTATTGAATACTTTTTAGTATCTTTTTTATTATTTTTATTTTTTCCTATAGTATCCGGTTTTAATTTTTTGTTAAAAATAATAATGTAATAAGCCTTCAAAGTTGGACAGGCAAGTAAATTTTTTAGTACATTTTTTAAAAATTATTATATACCATTCGATAATTAACAGCAACTTTTATTATGAAATCACTATCATGATAGCAATATATAACATAGTTATCGAACAAAGTCTTCCCGCGGTGCGTACAAACTACATAGATGTGACGTCATAACTAGGTATCGTTTAGGAAGGTCAATTTTATGTGATTTTTAAATTGCCATATCTTCGAGACAATTTGAGATATCGGCGTCATTCTTTCACCAATATTTCTATTTTTGGGACGTCTTTTATAACCAATAATAATAAAATATATTCAACAGTCCGAATAATTATAATATTATTCTAACGTATGACATTGAGCTGAGCTGGTATTAGTTAAAGTAATTAAATAACATGATTTGTTCTTATTTATAGCGTGAAGTGATTTTATAATTATATTCTATTATCCCTATTTAGCTCCACTTATGTTTATTATTCTTAGACACCTTATTATTATGTCTAAGTCTTAATTATAATATCTATACAATATCTATACTCGACACAAAGACAAATAAAATTTGAGTGTCTGTTTGTAATAAAAAATGTATTTCTTACTTCAGTGCATAAGAATAAATATACGGTACATATAACATAATAACAATATTTGGCGGCCTGCCTGTTTTGACTTATCTCTGAAATATCTGGACTGATTTTGCCGAATTGTTCGCTGGCTACTAGCGGATGTAATAAGGAGTAACTTAGGCTAATTTTTAACCGAACCGAAAAAAAATAGGCATAGAAAAAATATCCCCGTCTGTAATTATGTGTTGACGTTGACGAAGTTGCTGGCAATAGCTGATTCAATGTGCGTGTCAATAAAATCAACGCTTGAGCTTTTTTTTAATTTGAAGCAAAAAAAAACATAATTTTAGACAAAAAATAAAACCCGACTTCCACAACAAAAAAAATGAAAGATGAACTGAAAAGTAATAACTAATTCTTTTTCTCTGTTAATGCCTTACATGGATTGGCCTATGCCTCTACATTAATCGTAATCAATCTTTAAAATTTTGAAGTCGGTCGTCGTCTTTTATAATTTCTTAGATTCTTGACATTAAACTTACGCTTAAGGTACCGACTTAAAAATTATAAAGATTAATTACGGTTAATGTTGAGGCTTGGGCCAATCCCAATAAGGAACTAACAGAGAAAAAGAATTATTTACCACTTTTCAGTTCATCTATCACTTTTTTTTGTTGTGGAAGTCTGGTTTTATTTTTTGTTAAAATTAATTAATTTATCCCTTTTTAATTAGTTAATTACATAGTCAGTAGATACTTCAATCTAAGTATTTATATTTATATCACTCGATCGATTTTTCATGGATCCTGTTTCCGGAAGAAAAAGTATCTTATATGTTGTCTAGACCTATTAGGGACAAATATGGGATATATGATAATCTTTTTTGGCTTAATAACTATTAAGCTATTAAACCAAAAAAGATTTATTCAAATCTGTCCAGTAGTTCCCGAGATTAGCGCGTGCAAACAGATAAACTGACAACTTTTTTTTGTCGATATGTGTTCTATTACTGTTCCTCAGCACCCCCGCTTTGATAATTTTGTAAAAATATTAAATGTACAGACACTCCAATTTTTTGGAGTCTGCATGTGCTCTGCATGTATGTGCCTAAAATATTTATGAACGTACCATCGGCGAAATTGATTCATAGCCAGTTGACGGACCTACGTCATTTGGTCGGAATATTTTAACTTAGTGGCCGTGAAATCTAGTTTTCACATAACTGAGCTGTGAATTGACTTCCTTATTTGTAGCACTATTTTATATTCCTGTATTTTAAGTAAAGCAATATGCTACAAATAATAAAAACTAAGTAATATTCTAAAGGATTTCGTAAAAATATTTTTTTTATATTATAATGCATATCGCTTGTATTATTAAAAAAATTCATAGTGCTTTCGCCCAGTTTAGAAAGTAGCGGACATTAACTCTCTGTGAAAATATTATCATTTCTGTACAAACACTTGGTGTCAATCGCGGTAAGCATAAAATGAAAACTTTTTGATAGGGCTTTAGACACAGATCAAGATCGCTATCACCTCAATTAGCCGAAAGCACTAAAGTAAAAAACTACGCTTTGCTACTAATTACAATGTTTTAGACACATTTTTAATTTGAATTCGCTCAAGATTGGTGGTATCAAAAAATTTATCATTTCCATACAAAACGCGATTGTCAACAAATGTTGAGTTGTCACTTTGTGGTTGCGTAGACACTGCTAGAGCGTCCGTAGCCTAATGGGTAAGACCTTTGGTTCGCACTCGAGAGGGTGCAGGTTCGAACCCCGGTGGAGGTATGTACCAATGAGACATTTTCCGATCTCAAGTACATAATACGGATACTCATTGCCGTGGTGGAGACATGGACCGGAGTGATACCACGGTCTTACAGAAAACTGGCGTGAAACGGCGTTGTGCCGTGTTACGTTCAATGAGTGAGTATTATGGTGGCCCAACTTTCCTAATCCCCTATCCTTATTCCCATTCTCTCATAAAGGCCGGCAACGCACTTACGACTCTTCAGATGTCGCAAAACCTAAACCTGTCTGCTCGCTTGCCTCCTAAATATCATAAAAAAGAACTAAGAAAACGAAAAGCCCTAACGAAAAAATCTGCATGTGCCTAAAATTTTAAAAAGCGTTTCTGACGATTTCGTCATTGCTTTTCAGAAACGGCTATGGAGACCATACCTTATCATCCGCTTATCGAAATATCCCAGGAACAGCTGAAGCAGGCCCGCGAGTTCTACGGGGTTGGGTCTGTAAAGACCATCCAAGAGAGTCTAGACCAGGTGGAGGAATGGTGCAAGAAACAAGACCATTTGGTTGATGCGCTGCCGTTCTTAAGTAATTAAATCAAAATCTTTTTATTCAAAATAAGTACTTTAAGTAAACTTTCTGAACGTCGAGACTACGGCGCCTACCACCGG
>JAOTAV010000568.1:0-10444 GCA_026546445.1 Cyclargus thomasi | reverse complement strand
TTGTTCCGTCGGCGGGATTCGAACCCGCGACCCCCGGCGTGAGCTACCAAAGCTCAACCACTGCGCCACAGAGGTAGGTAAAAATGGTTCAAATGAAGATTGTTTACTTCTCATGTTTTACACAATAAGTTATTTAAACTTATGTGGAATGTCAAACTTTTTTTTTATAAAAATAAGGAGGCAAACGAGCAAACGGGTTACCTGATGGAAAGCAACTGCCACTTGTTGTTGCATTTATGAGGGAATAGGGAACGGGAATAGGCAAAGGGGATTAGGGAAGTTGGGCAACCGGTAAGCTCACTCACTGAACGAAACACATCTCAAAGCCGTATCACGTCAGTTTCCTGTGAGGCAGTGGTATCACTCAGACCGAGCTGGCCCATTCGTGCCGAAGCATGGCTCTCCCACGGCAGATACTTGTGTATTATATAATCAATTATTATATTTTATTAACGCTCATAACATCGAAGACAATGCCAATAATATTCTAATGGTAGGGCTATACTGTTATTTAAAATAAGTTGTTACTTATATACTGTTAATATATCTCTAGGGATTGAAATATAATAAAATATTCATTTGTATTCGAAATATACTTTTGATGGACACATTATAATAAAGGTATTTTGTTTTATATCCTTTTAATTTTTTGCTAACAGAATTATTATTTTTTTATAATAGAATTACATTAATCGCAATCATTGTTAATTAGGTCGTCATATACGTCTAAGCTCCATGCATATATAAAATCTTTTTTTTTTGGTAGACGTTACATATTATATAATACAGTAGTACATCAATTTTTATCTTCGCATTAGATATCCACTTTTAGCTCATACGACATAATATAATGTTGACAATTGACAGTGGCCATGTTGGAAAAGCTCAGCTAAGGAGAGAGCGCGCGACACGTCCGCGTCAGTCTGATTATTAACCGCCGCCATCTTGGATTCATATAAACAATAATAATCGGTAATCATTATTCGTTATTAATGGCGAAGCTACCGGGATGTGAACTATTTACCTAAATTACAATAACTGCCAATCATTCGATACATTGTACGTATTAATTGTAAATCGTGTACTTGAGTCAATATTTTTCTGTTTCTGTAAGTTGGTAACTTGCCATTTTTCTGCAGTTCTGAGGAATCAACAGTTTAATTTGTAACGCCATGTTGGAAATTTTCTTTCGAACCAAGCTTATCGTACACATAGCCTTACATTCTATATTACGGTTTAGTAAAGTGGTTTATGAGATATTAAGACTATCTAACCCACACTCATGAAAAAATTAATGCATAATTTGCATATAAATAAATAATCTTATTGAGAAGTCAATTACAAAAGTCAATTATTAGGTAATATACATATATCTATTCCAAGGCAAGAAACTAAAATGAAAAACTCGCACGGGGCCATTTTTTACCAAAAACGTAGAAAAATTTATCTTTTAAAAAAATATACAATAAAATGTATCTTATCCAATACATTGCTAATAAAAAACTAGTTACATCATTGTAACTCAAAAAAATTGATTAATAAATTTTACAACTTTATTTAATAGATGTTAAATAGAGAATCTGTCAATAAAATTGTCGATAGCCGCACAGAAATTTTATCAGTAAGCGATGAAACAGGATTTAAGAGTATTTTAAACTAATTGTTAGACTAAAATAAAATTGTGTCTGTCGTCTCGCCCAGCCCGACGGATGTATCGGTCAAGCGATCCTAAAATTTTGGACGAGTACAATCCGCATTTTCGGCATTACACATTCCGCGTAGCGGTACCGTATGTAGTGTGCGACCGCAATATAAATAATTCACAGTAGACCACCTCCGGAAGGCCTCAGAAGCCGGCGCAAACGCAATCAACTTGATATCAGACACACTAAAAAGCAGCAAAGCAATACAATGCCACATACGTACACGTTAAACTTATCGCTATTTTGACCTTTAGTAATTTGAAGGTCACGCTTGAGTCACTCTACTATGTGTCATATATACTGTGATATAGCGGACAGTTAGTGACGTACGGCGTATACGGTACGGCGCGGCTCACCGCGCAGCAAGGCCGTCCGTCGCCCCCCCGGCGCCCCCCTCGTCCCTCAACCGCCCCCGTCCGAGCACGTGCCCACTGAAATGTGCACGCGATTTTCGTGCTAACGGTACTATTGTGTATTAATATGGCGAGATTAGAAGCGGTGTCTGATTCGTTTGATTTCGGAGCTCCTAATATGTAACATCGTTAGCTATATTTGTACGATCCGGTAAAACATATTGGAATTATGAATTGATGTTACATATTCATATATTTTATGGACGGCCAAAAAATTATGTTTATTATTCGTTGCTGCCAAAAGTTTTTAGGATATTATTTTATTAGTCGGATGATCAGAAGATCTGCCAAATATTTTGTTCCCTTAAAACAACATGAAAATATTAACTTAAACTTAAATATAAGTAAGTAACTGTTTACTAAGTAAGTAAAAATTTATACTACTTTTAGGGTTTTTGCTGTCTATCCTATTCTGCCTTTGGCTCTATCTAAAGAACCGGGAAAACCAGGTATAAAATCAGTACTTTTTTGTATCCGTCAGAAAACAGTATCCCTCGCTATAATACAGGATAAACAATCTAAAATAGTTTAGCTTTATAGCTTTAGCTTTATACACTAGTGACCCACCCCGGCTTCGCACGGGTCGACATTTATTTTTTAAGCTCCCTGGAATTAAGCTCCCTGAAAAATAAATTTCGTGGCGGCCATATATATACAATATAATTACACCTGCGTAACAGGCAGTTCTATGAAACCGGCCACCGTCACCGAAATCCGTCGTAGTAATTATTATAATAACCATGTATCATGATCAGGTTTTTTATTGTCCGACGATCCGACGACGAGCTACATATCCGTCGTCATACTTAAAAAGCCAGACGATAGTTGTGACGTCATCTCGTGCGGCCCCGTGGAGTCGCGGGTGCGGCGGCCCTGTAGTACAGTTACACCGGAGCGAGGACCTCGCGGTCAACGTCACCGCCCAAAACCCTTTATACTGCCGTGGGTTGTTACTGAGTCCCTTGATGAGGGTGAAAACCGCCGAGGTCTTAAGAAATTTGGTATCCAAGCACGCATAAGCTGATATAGGCCCGTCGATAAAGATACCGTTATTAACGAAAACAGCATATAAAGATTTGATCATGCTGTTAGTATAAAGAAAGTGTAGAAACTTATGCTGACTATAAAAACGTGCCTTAGATATTAACCTTTTTATTCCGATTAAGTCCTCCCGTGGGATAAAAATTTATCTTGATATTGAATGTGTGATCTAATTAATCTATGTATTAATAGGCGAGTGGAAAATTTGTACCCCTTTTTTACGAAAGACGCGTAAATGTAAAAACGTGAAAATTTTTACATATATATTTAATATTAAGGGGGAGCGTGGAATACCAAAGTTATTTTCAAATATGCTTTAATATTGCATATTTTTAATAAACAAATCGTTACGCACACTACAATATTTTGACATGACACGATAATCATACATGAAATATTATTTTGTGTATGGTTGAAGACTATGGTTTTTTTATAAAATTTAATGGCCTGGTATCGAGAATTATATGCAAAATTGTATTCTGTGATTGAATCGATAAATACGGTCAAATTTCGACCACAGGACAAATTAATTACTCGTTTCTGTTAGCAGCTTTGACGAATTTAATAACGACGTTGTACTATTCCCGCCTTACCGAAGCAACCAATCGACTTGACTTGTTTGTTTGTTTGTTTTAGTTAAAAGAGAGTAAAGACTGCTTTGGTCTGGAAAAACATAACTGTCCGCAAGGGAGGCTTAGAATAATATTACTATTTTTTACTTTTTCGAAACTCTATAAATGCGGAGCTGTGGGAAATGGCTAGTTTAATATAAAAACATTTCTTATCAGCCAGAAAGGTGAATGTGAATATTCTAAGCGTGGCAATCAAATCGACTAAAAAATTCAAGCTCAAAGCAAGTGGACCGTGGAGGCGTCTGACACCATCTGATCTAAATTCCGTCATAATTCATCCTTTCCGACATTCGCACAGCCTTCATACCGACTTGTTACTTAGATATGAATCGATACATTAGTCTACATTCTGAGTATGTAAAGTGTAGGTATACTGAGTTAGTCTTAATGCCAAAGTACTGGTTGCTGCTTGCGACTACGTCCTAATACATCTTTGGATAAATTGTTAACATTAATGTACGGCCGTGCTTCGCAACAACAAGAAATACATAATGAAAGTATGATAAAACGTTTTCATTTGTTATCCGACTGCGAAAGAAGAGGGTTATGTTTTTCGAGGGTATATATGTATTATGTATGTACGTATAATTGTTTGGCATGCTTTGCAATTTTAACGTTTAAGGTATCGTTAGATTCGTCTTGATAACGCAAGTGACACTGGGTACATTAAAAAATTTAAAAAATCAAAATGGCGGATTTTAAAGATAAAATTGTAAGGTTTTAAATTTTTGTTTTCGCCCATTAGGTCGAGCTCTTTTAGAAGAGCTTTAAGAAGCCATATATAACTTGAGGTTTAAATTGCCATGGATCTTGCAGTCGGCTTTATTTGGCTAGTTTTTGAATTATAATTGAATTGAACGTTGTAAAAGCTTTCAAAACATTAACATGCGTTTAAATAATTTTTCGTTCATAATTCTATTAATACCGATATGAGTTTGATAAGGGTAGCCGTAGAAAGCGTTAGAGCTTTCTTCTTAGTGGCGACTCAGCTTAACCTGACACGCTCGAGTAAATCAAAAATTTCCCTTGAGAGATTGTATCAATTTAACTTCCCCCCTAGACGAGTGTCAAGCGAGTATCGTTTCAATAATCGCTTGGCGTGTTTTTGTAGGGGATGTGACATAGACGAACGAAAAGTCACGTGATCTAGTTGAGTCAATGTGATGTCAAATGAAAGATGTCAATCCCATACAAAACAAGTGAACCGATTATCGTTAACGTTATTCGCTTGTCACTTGTCTAGGGGGGCTGGATTTATTTCGATAAGAGTATATAGCATATATTATGCTCGTTAATTGCTACTGTAGAATTTCAGTAGAAATTCATATACAGCAAAGGAAAATACAAAAGAAATCCTGCACGAAAATTGTGTTTTACAAAATGAATACAAAATATAGTTCTTACGCGATGTCTAGTTCTCGTCAACGAAGTTATGAGGTTAGGAGGTCTCTTTAGTTGTTTATAAACACTAACTTACTAGACGTAAGCTAGCAGGTGACGGGAATCCTTGAACCTGCGAGCGAGCGAGACAGCGGCGTGTGAGCGAGACAGCGCGGGCAACGTCCCGCTCTGTCAATACACTTGACACACATTTCATTGAGGAATGAGGCGCAGGACTCAGGCTAGTGCAAGGTTTTTATAGCGGAAGTAGGCTGGAATTTCTAGGAGATGAAGTATGATTTCTTGAAAGGGCAAACCAATACATTTGATAATCTATAGTTTAGGAGCTACGGTAAGAGTTTTACAATATTGTAAGTTTATACCTACGTATAATCGTATAGTCTAGGTTTATAGAATTTGTACTAGTACCTCTGAAATATTTTAAGCAGATATTCATCTTTTATTTAAGATTGAAAGAATTAGGTCATTTTTAGCGCTTACTTATAAGTATCGGATAGACTATCCACAACTTTTTTTTTAAAATGTTGCATGGAGAATCTGTCAAAAAAGTTGTTAATATGATTTATCAGTAAGCGGTGAAACAGGCCCTTAGTGTAGTTAATTACACGTAATAATATGTTTAATTAAATAAATTGTTCCCTATAGCCAGTAGCTCTACGTCATTAGTCGGAATATGTTAATTAATGTCATGATCTGCCATTAGATTTTGACAAAACGCGACCAAATTACTTAGGTCCGCAATCTAGCTATGAATTAACTTCGACGTGTAAGAGTTGTTAATACAGGGTCCCAAGGAATAATGCAAAATCATTACTGATAGGGCAAACAGCTTTTAATAGCAAAAAAATATAAACCGACATTTATAATAATAATATCTATGGGCGCTTCACACCACGTCAGTCTGGCCCTGTGGTAAGTACCTGAAGGACTTGTGTTACAGGTTGGTACCTGTAACACAAGGCAACAGAAATATATTCAATACTTTTATACTATGCATGCATTTAAGATTTTTATTATATGATACATATATTTAATACACCCCCATGACCCAGGAACAATGAAAAACTTTTTGTTCCGTCAAAGGGATTCGACCCCCTGCTTGAGCTAACAACTAAACACCATCAATAATAAGCTCATTTTAAGTAATTTACTCCAAAATCATTATGATTATATCGACCCTAAGAAAGTATCTATTTATATATAAAAACATATCCGCCCCGTCCCTGGGATAGCAAATAACCCTTCCCGGATATCGAACCCATACCGGAAGCACGTGGGACTGGGTCACGAGATACATTAGACCATAGATACCAACACCTGTCTCGTATCAGCTGACTATACTATAGTCCGCACCATGAGAAGAGGCACGGCATTTTTTTATTTTTAAATTAGTAGGTGCCCGCAACTTCGCTGCGCAAACATTTGTTTATCACGCGGGAACCGTACATTTTCCCGCGATAGAAAGTATTATTATATGTTGCCCAGACCTAATAGCTATTAAACGAAAAAAAAAATTCAAATCCGTTTGGTAGTTCGTGAGATTAGCGCGTACAGACTTATAAACAGACAAATTTTTCAAAATGTGTTTTATTATTGTTCCTTAGCACCCCAACATTGATTATTTTGTAAAAATATTAAATGTACGGACACTCCAATATGTTTTATTATATGTATAGATGAATACAATTCCACCCAATTATATATCAAAATATATACACCTGTGTGACCATATTGGAACATTCCACACTTGTTACCGAAACCGAACAAAAGTGAGACTACTGCCAGATGCGGTCGTCATTAATTATACACATTACATCAATAAAACAGCTGCGTCAAATTATTGATCGCTCGTATAATGTTTGGGAATCAATATTTTGACAACCAGTGGATAGACATATGGAAGATGTAGCCTTAGAAAGCAACACCTTTTATAATAAGCTAAATGTCACAAAACAGAACCCGACTGCAGGGACAGTTGCAATTTAAACATCAAGTCATGTATATTTCTAGATTGTCTATTTAAATCCCTTCATTTTGATACCCTACTCGGCCTAAATAGGCGGAAAAACAATTTTTCGAACCTCACAATTTCGGCTTCAAAATCCGCCATTTTGTTTTTTAATTTCTAATGCACCCAGTTTTACTTGCGCTATCAACGATAACTCGCACGTTAGAATTCATCGAGCCGTTATGGTTGCAGAGCGTGCCAAACAATTATACATACATACCCACATACATACATAAATAACTACAATTTTATTCTGCAGTTAAT
The DNA here is from genome assembly GCA_026546445.1 of Cyclargus thomasi. NCBI lineage: Eukaryota > Metazoa > Arthropoda > Insecta > Lepidoptera > Lycaenidae > Cyclargus > Cyclargus thomasi. Next base: position 2,982 of record JAOTAV010000568.1, on the reverse strand, counting down.
AATACTCAATTTTGTCACTGCATCTTGTATCGATACATCAAAATTAGACAACAAAGTACAAAGGATTTAATTCATACTATTACACCCCGAAATTCCCATGGATGTACAATTACATAAATACCCGATTTCAGCCTCATGCCTTTAGTGATAAGGTTCAATATTGCTACACGAGATTGTCGAATTTACCTGAATAAGTTCCAAATTCAAATATTGATTGAAGGGTTGGACATCTGTCGGAGAAAGCCTCACGCGATGGGAAAGGCTTTTGGTAACATGTGTGATCTCTTTGTACCAACTCTGTACCATAACATGTGCTCTTATTCAAAAGAAACAACCAATTTTTTTTTGTTAATACTTGTCTTAAATGTTATGGTCGTAAAATCAATGACGCTTGTAAAAAAACATAAATATTTTGTTAAATAAGTATGTCACACTTTTCTCATACAAGATTTTGCCCGCAGCGTTGCTAACATGAGTTCGGAAATTGTTTAATAATACGAATAATATTATACGTCTCTATCATTTGAACAAAGTCTCATTCCAAAACTCAGGATATTTGGTTACAAAAGAAAGATGAGCAAACATACTTTCCTATCCACGATTGTTATATAACTATATATTTCCAATTATTATTACAAAGACAACTTAAAAATATCTTAGTTCCCTAGTCCTTGCATTAGACATCAACGCGCTGCACATTTGATGTTCATTGTAATAAAACAAATAAATATTTTGACGTGATTTTTAAATTGTTCAGAAACTAGAAAAGAAACTAATATTTTATTATTTTTCTCATGTATTTCGGGCTAACGATAATAGTATCTGGCTAAGGAAAACCTTTTAGAGGCTTAAGTAACTAAAGTAGTCAGTAAAATAAGATAAGTCACCACAATTTTGTTCACAGAACCCGTAGTACATGCGTATAGTACATAGTGAGATATTATGGTAGTGTGCGAGATGCGCCTGCGCCGGCTTTCTCTCGTGACGTGCGTGTTCACGTACACACACATACACAGCCTGCAATACTGCTAATACTCCATGAAACACATAAAATTCTATTTGAAGGCTTACATAGAAATAACATCATAGGGACAGAGAAATTATAATTTGTATATATTAATATGCGAGTGAAAAACTTTGTACACATTTTTTAAGAAAGACGCGTTAATGTAGCAGCATATGGAGTGGGAGCGTGAAATACCAATATTATTTTAAAATATATTTCATCTTACCTATTTTGAATAAATAAAACGCTACGCACACTACTACAATGCTTGACATAAAAAGTTATCATACACAAAATATTCTATTGTTTATGGTGTATAAAATTTAATGGCTTGGTAATGAGACCTTCATGACAAATATATTTTGATGGATTGTTTTAAATATTTATTGTCAAATTTCGACCGCAGGGCGACATCTAGTACTGTATAAACGATAAAACTCGTAATAATCCCCTTACTGCTCGGCAACAAAACCCGTACCTACTATATACATAATATCTTCCTAACTTTATCTGAATCTGTTCAACCATTTAAGTATCATAGCGGTGCAGACAGACATATTCACATTCATAGTATAAGTACTATAGCTTTTGCCTGCGACTTCGTCCGCGGACTGGACTATTTTGACGAAATTTTTTGAAGGTATTCAAGGGGAACCATTCTCATGGCTAAAATTCACAGTCTTTATTTAATCACCACCACTTTACCTATTTGGGTAAAACGCTGACTAAGATATCTAGTTATAGCCTAGCTAGCCGAATTTTGCCTGGCTAGTCTAGCCTTGCCTGGCAAGCCTATCTTCGGTCTAAGTATTCGCATTTCTAATATCAGTATATCTTTATTTACCACAACCAATTTACCTATTCAGAAAAACGCTGATTAGATGGTTTTAGACTGGCTAGCCTACCTTTGGTCTAGGCTAGCCCGGCGCGAGTCGCTGGTACCTCTGGGTCAGTCAGCTGACTTTCTCCCGCTCGTTTGTATTCTGCGGGCGCGCGGTGCCGTCACCAGCCGGGTTATTGACCAAAACACTTTCTAACTGACGGACAGATCATGTGCAAAATCTGATACGTCTGAGCCGTCCTTGAGTGAATCTATATACCATAATATAAAGCTGACGACTTTGTTTGTTTGTTTCTTTGAACGTGTTAATCTCAGGAACTACCGGCCGGAATCAAAAAAATATTTTTATGTTGGTTAGTTATCGAACATGATCATCACGATGGATAGAACAAATGAATACCACATATAGGAGCCTAGCAGTAATCTAAAGATGTTGTAAAAAACGGGATAATTTATAAACTTCTACGCGGACTTAGTCACGGGGAAGAGCTAGTGTTCTGCAAGCTTTGTTCCTTTATACTCTAGAGCCTCTTAACCTGGGGCTCTCATAAAAATGTCTATGGAATTGGTATAATATGACCCTTATTAGATTCTGTGTATCAGATTGGCTTTCTGCTACTTATTTGTCAGATTATCCATACCTCATCAGCCAGATAAGTTGTGGAAGTACGTCATCAGGAACCGGTGAAACAGGCCCTAATTATACAATTCTGTTTTTAACTCACCCGAAAAAATTAATTCACATAAAATGGTCGTGCGAAAAAAGAGTTGATTGAAAAACTTATACACTGTACCTATTTCTGCTGTAAACGGATGTGCTATGTGCGTCACAGTTTGAGCTGATGGTCAGACTGTTTCAGCATTTTTCGGGAAAACTTAGTGTTGCAAGCTTCAAGAATTGTTTGTTTTGTTGTGACGAATATTATGAAACCCGGTCTCTAGATCTGTCGCAATTTTCGCTACTGAGTCAGAAGAACTATGCATATATTTCCAATGAGTCATGTGTGTAGTTGTTCTTAAAAAATAAGAACTCCTGAATGTACCGATTTTTATTTTTATTTTTTATTTACCAGTTTATTGTACACAAAAACAATTAACAAGAAATATACAATAAAAGAAAAATGACACAACAGGT
>JAOTAV010000567.1:0-10444 GCA_026546445.1 Cyclargus thomasi | reverse complement strand
AAACCGAAATAACACAAATTTAACAAAAAATACAAAACTCACAACGTCACTCTCTGAAATCCCCGCCAAAACTCCCAATCTTCTTTTATGGCGCTACGGCTATATAACCATGGCTAGTGTCCAGTAAAGGCAGGAAATAAATTTTCTTGGTCCAATAACTTTAGCAACGTTACAATATTACGTCAAGTTTTGGAGGGATACATAAAATTGCACGTTTCTTGAAGTTGTATCACTTGTCCACACTTGTGCATGTCAACGAATATTTAATATTCGATATTCTACCATTATCACACAAAAACACCGAAATAACTTAAATTTAACAAAAAATATAAAACACACAACGTCACTCTCTGAAATCCCCGCCAAAACTCCTGTCAAAAGGTTTTTCCTCGTGATAAGACATTGCGGCTTTATAACCATTGCAAGTTTCGAGTAAATAGCTGAAAACAAAATTCCTGAAACAATTATCTTTTTCTTCAGAAGTGATTCTTTGATTTTGTTTTTCATGTGGAATGTGTAGTGTGCACATTGACCTCTATTATATACACTGGACTGACGATATGACAGGTCTTTACTGAGGCGATTTGAGTGTCGAAACGAGTGGGAATAGAAGTAAATGGTTTTTGGCGAGATGTGAAAAGGTGATGTTGTGTTTTTTGTATTTCTTCGCTAAATTTGTGTTGTTTCGGGTTTTAATGCGTTATAGTGGTGTGAGGAAGTGATACAACTTCAAGGAACGTGATATTTGATGTATCGCTCCAAAAACTCCATTCGAAATTAAAAGCGTTTACCGCTTTGACCGACGTTTTACCATGACTTTGACTAGGCTTTAGACTTGACATTATTATGTAACGTTCCTAAAAATATTATTGGATCCTTGGATGATCTTATTGGAACATAGAAACGCATGTAAACACAAAATTTAGTCGCAAGTTGCAAATTAAATGACTTAAAATAAAGTTCAAATTTATTTAACTACCTATATACTTAATACGTGCAAAACAGACAGTAGTGCCATATAAAGATAAAGAAAGAGGAAATAACTAAATCTAACGTAATTTGCATCCATTTTGCTTATAAAATGTTTAACTAAAAGTTTGACGCCATAAAGTTTGGTTCTTATTTCGTATTTTTTATATTACAGTATAACTTCCACCACGTATGGAAATAAGTGGTGGAAGTTTATAGGTAAACTATAAAAGTGTGTGTGTTATTTAAAACTCAGTACTTCCTTTCCCGCTCATCACTGCCATCAGCGCCAAAATATTCACAAAATAAAAAAAATCAGCGTCAGTGGACAGCGAGTGTGCAGAGTTGGTGCAGATGAGCTAGAGTACGACTGGCAGCAATGCGGCGTATAAGCTGCAGCCTGCGGATTTGGCACCACCTCTATATAAATACTGGACTGAAAACAAGCCTAGCCATTGTCAAGAGATTTGATTTGCGTCATTTTGGCGCTGATGGCAGTGATGAGCGGAAAAAGAACTAATAATAGAGATGGGACAATGAGATAAAATATGTATATCTATAAAAACGTATTATGCAGCTTAAACTATTATGATGCGATCGTAGATGGGGTTAACTAGGTAAGGTTTCTTTTGAAAATAATATGATATCTGCATTTATTTAACATTATTTATTATAAGTTATCACGGCATACAACAGCAACGTTACGTTAAATTTAGTTCTTTTCTCGACCTGGCGGGGCGCTTCAAATCGTCTCAGTACAAAGCTGTAATTTCAAAGGATATAGTCAGTCCAGCGTTTTTATATGGATGTCAGTAGGAATGGGACACACCATTGCCTTGCAGTCTAGAGATACGTCTCAATGATCGAAATACATTTTTTTTGTTTATAAATAAAAAAGAATTTGTCTTTTAAATCTTAATGAATATACCTTTTTTAAATTTAGAAAAACTTACATTGAAATATTTGTTTGTTGCTTAATTACTGACTAGGAAATTAACAATAGTAGCCAGACTATAAAATAATACTCATGTAAATAATTACAAGCAATTTATTCACGAATGTTCAAGCGACGGTAGACTAAGAAATCTTTTTAACAACCATACATGAATCCTCTCATAGAATGGCATTTTGAATAGCGTATAATACACTTTGTACCGCCACGATTCAACTTTGTATAATTCTTTGGGCTCATCGGTAAGAAGAGCGTGCATAAAAGTTTCCAGTATTGTTTCCTCTTTCAGTGAATCAAAACTTGCATCATCACCCATTTTCTGTAAATAGCTGATGAGTTTCGTGATCCTGTCCTGGTACACGCTTTTTTGCTCGTCGTCCAAAGCTTCTAGCATAGCGATTGAATTTTTTGTCTGGTTTGCTAACAAACTACTTGAGTTTACAAAGCCACCTGAAAATAAATTCAGATTAGGTTGTGAAGACATAAAACAAATAGGCTTTTTCTAGAGCCTTTTAACACAGTACGACATCCGATATCGCATCGATAATATTCAAGGATTGGGAGAGATCCAACATATCAACATATCTGCCATGGTAGAGCCATGTTTCGGCACGAATGGGCCAGCTTGACCGGAGTGATACGACGGCCTCACAGAAAACTGGCGTGAAACGGTGTTGTGCTGTGTTTCGTTCGGTTAGTGAGTTTGCCGGTGACCCAACTTCCCTAATCCCACTATCCCTTCTCATTCCTTATTCTCTTGTAAAGGCCGGCAACGCAATTGCGACTCTTCAGATGTCGCGAGTGTGCATGGGTGACGGCAGTTGCTCACCATCAGATAACGCGTCCGCTTAATATTATAAAAAACATTATTTTATCGGTGCAACACCCGTACTTCCATACTTCCAAACATACTTCCTATTATTAAAGCAAAACTGTGTCAGTCTGTCTCTGTCTATTTGTTACCTCGTCCCGCCCAACCACTAACGGATGTCGCATCGCATTATGTAAAAACGCTACATTAAGCCTGCGATAAACAGTGGCTACCTGGTATAAATGAGACTGCTTTTAAGCCGAACTCTTGATTTTCAATCCGCAGCGCTTTCGTTAGTGCCAACAAGGCGGCCTTGCTAGCGCTGTAAGGCCCAAATCCAGGCAAAGGTTGCAACCCACAGTGACTGGCTATGTTAATGACACGGGGTTTTACAGCTCCCTGGAACATAAAATAAACATTACCTTTGGATTCCTTCAGTGGATTGAGTATTCTAAGTCAGCGTTTAGCCTCAAGTTTTTTATGACGCAATAAAAAAAGGATACAGCGTAAAGATAATATGCGTATGTATTCTCTAGGGAAAGTCTTATTTTAACCCTTCGTTTGTTGGAGCTCTTTCTTTCGAAATTGTTACCATATCGATGCCTTACTACATTTCAGGAGACAAAAAAACTGATTCTCTTCAGAATTGTACAAAACTGGATATGAGGATATATGATAAGTAAATTGTTACCTACCAAACAACCTCATATTTACTTTTGTACCATTAGTAGGAAAAAAAATATAATCAATTTTTTTTCATGCAATGAAATGTAGTCATTTTTAAGATACGAGGTTGAGGCAGTAAGTCATCGATATACATAAATGAGGTTATTTGATAAGTAAATTGTTTCTTATTAAATTCTCTAATATCTCGTTTAGTATATTTTTTTTGTCTCCTGAAATGTAGCCATTTTTACGAGGTTGAGGAGTAAGGCATCGATAAGCATGTGACAAAAATAAGCTCAATAATGGCATTTAAAATTACGGCTTTTCGCGCATCCATCGAACATCATCCACGCTATAACCAGCTACTTTAGGTACTTAACTCTATAGCTGTCCTCCTCAATTCGGGCAGAAACGCCGTCAAAGTCCGCATAGCTCCGAGTAAGTTCACGTTGATTGTGTTCTCTATTATCTGTGGTGTTTGCCACTCATAGTTTCCGATCGTCATCACACCGGCGTTGTTGACTACTGCGTATAGTTCTGTAGAAAAATGTAAAATATTGTAGGCACCGTAAATTAGTCCCTACTCCCTCGACCAGCGGCCCTAGTATGCCGACCGAGAAAGTGTTTCTTTTTACATCAAGATATATACAAAGTGGTGGATACACAGAGGAAATCTGTTAGTTTATCCCAACTATCTGTTATTTTGTTAATTCTCTGGACCCTGGAATGAGGAATCATCACAAGTGGTCATCGAGCCGATGTTTCTGAGGTACCCAATAAACTTACGATTACGATAGTAACTTGAAGGATACTTTTTTTAAGCTGTGTGGTCTGCGGAGTAGCAAAAATTTTTTCTAATGGCCCCTTAAGACTCACTGCCCTACATGGTCATTCAGCATGACATACATACGTCATCCCTATTCCCTCACAAAGGCCGGCAACGCACTTGCGACTCTTCGGATGTCACGGGTGTCCATGGGCGAGGGCAGTTACTTTCCATCAGGTAGCCCGTCTGCTCGCTTGCCCCCTTAATATCATAAAAAATAACTCCCTAACAGAAAATGTTGTTAAAATAACACGTATACGACACGTAGACAGTAAATACTAAATAGTAACGTAGACCGAATTTCTTCTACTGTAGTAATTAAATCTCATATTAGGTCGGAAATATCCAAATTTGAATTTGGATTACAAATAAAATACATTTACAGTACCAATAAGCATCCATCAAGTTAAATTGTTGCGTTTTAGAACAACGATTTCAAATGAAGATTAATTATTTTCCGGTAAGTAATGAAACTTTTCTGCATAATCGAATAAATATCAATCCATTACGGCAGGCGACGTTGATCGTTGAGTCTCCGGAGACAGAGCTGACTACTGAGACATGAAGAATGGCCTTTTTACGTCAACCATACGAGCGCATAAAACACGTGTACAAAGATAATCTAATGCTGCAAGGATCTTTATTATTATGGAACTAGTTAGTGTACGCAACTTCGTATATACGCAAATTTGTTAATCACGCGGGAACCGTACATTTTCCCGGGATAGTATCCTATATGTTGCCCAGACCTAATAGATATTAAAAAAAAAGATTTATTCAAATCCGTCCAGTAGTTCCTGAGATTAGCGCGTACAAACAGACAACTTTTTTTGTTCTATTACTGTTTTGTAAAAATATTAAATGTACAGACACTCCAATTTCACCGTATTATTATATGTAGTATAGATTAAAATAGTGCAGCCTCTACATAATACCAGACGTTCGTTCGTCCATAGAGAAATTGGTCTATGGTTCGTCCAAGCGTACTTTGCCAACTCGCCGATGTCGTCGGACAGTGGCGAATATACCATTCATACAAGCGCACTAGCCTGTCATCGTCTGCATTAGCCGATTGTGAAGAGGAGTCATGAATCAAAATAAAAAAAAATAATTGCTTCTTATAATGCGCTCCCTAGACGAAAGGAAAGCATTGGAGCAAGACGTGCATTTCGTTAGAGTATTTATGAAAGATAGCTACCTCCGACCCAATACGTGACAGAACGTTGCAAATTTGAAATTGAGTTATGAAAAAAGACACAATTACTATAGGCATATTTTTGTTCTGAGATAAATTAGTAGCAACGATATGCACATTACAGCTAGTGTAAAATAATATTAGATGCTTGTTCCACCACGATCTTGATAAGTGTTAAGGCTACTGCAATATATCAGACCGATAATAAGAAGAATCCATCTAATAAGTTGCGGATAGCCTATCCCATACTTATAAGAATTGCAACAGGCCCTAAAGCTTCTTACTGTAATCAGGGTTGTCAGTCAAGAGGTCGGTGACGTATTGGCGGAAGTCGGTGACGCTGGCCGTGTCGGTCACGTCGAGACGGCACGGGTGAGCACACAGCGACTTGAGCGCTGCCGCGGCGGCCGTATCGGTGCCGTTATACATACCTAGGCGATATTGAATCATTTGATAATAAATAAAAAAAAATAATAAAAAAAATAATAAAGAAACAAAAAAAGCCAAAAACATTAAGGGCCTGTTTCACCACTTACTTTCTACTTATCATAGGTGTTGGATGGTCTATCAACATTTTTTTTAACGGATGTTGTATGGGAAATGTGTTAAATAAACTGAAACGGGCCCTATAAATAGGTTTTCCAAAGCATTCTATGACTTTGGCAGATTTTTTAAATAAAATTTTTACGGTACTGGATACAACATGTGGAATGTGGATAGTGGATACTAAGTTCGGTCTGTTTAATTATACAGTTGCACTTCTCAACTCATATAGCAGTATTATTTTTATTTTATCTGTACCTATATTATTACTGTTTTTAATTTTATTTTTAAACACATATATCCATCTACACATACATATACTCAAATTACTATGTTGAAGTCCAAGCCTAGCTCTTATAGTTTTTCCGTAAAGTGTACCACAAACTGGAATATAGAAAGGCTCGGTTCGCTCGCCCAATAAATCCAGACCTTTTTTTTTAAATCCACTTTAGGCAGTTCAGTTACATCATGTTACACTTAAAGCCTGTTTCAGCCTTTGCCTGTTTACCGTTTGATAAATGTTCTTCTGTCCACTACTTATACTTTCACACCTTTTTTTGACAAATTCTCCATACAACATATGTCAAATGTGTTGTGGATAGACTATCTGGATGAGGTGAAACAGGTCCTTAGTACACTGTCGTGTAAGGTGCATTGTATCTACATTACCTGCCACGGTCACCAAGCCCTCCCTGGCAGCGCGAGCAGCAATCGCCCAGCCGAGTCCAGAATCGCACCCAGTGATCGCCACCACTCGTTTCCAAGACATATTGATTGGCTATATATCTAAAAGTTTAGAAATTTCGTTTGATAAAGCAAGTTTTACCCGCGGCTTTTAAAATGAATAAAAATGGAATAAAAGTATTATAAAAACATCACATGCACGTCGCCATACAGTCGCCGGGCCGCGTTGTGTTTATTACTTTGTGTGTATACGTTGTGTGTATATACAGCGTCGATACAGTATCTTAACGACCTCTGTGGCTCAGTTGGTAAGCGCGTTGGTAGCTTAAGCCGGGTGTCGCGGGTTCAAATTCCGCCGACAGAACAAAATGTTCCTGGGAGTATAGTATAAATGTATTAAATATAATTCCGATATCTGGAACCCGTTACACAAGTCCCTCCGATACTGAGCACGGGGCCAGACTGACGTTGTGTGAAGGGTCCCTAGATATTATTATTATTATTTAGACGAACGCCGTACCATGTGAAACCTCTTCAGTTACTCATACATTCACACGTCAGCGGCACAACAATATTATGGCGACCGCATATATTTTGTGTAAAGAGTCTTAGGTACCTCCGCGGGTAACTAGTATTGTGATACAAGAATTTATATAATATAAGGCTAGCTTTTCCCCCCAGCTTCGCTCGCAAAATATAGCCTATATTGTGTTAACCTTAATTTCATCAAAATCGCTCCTGCCGTATAAGCATGAACAAGTAACAAACATACAAACTCACAAACTTTCGCGTTTATAATATTAGTAAGATTACCGTTAGTATCATTTGTCTCAACTTACTCTGAACTTTAGAGCGTAAGACCTTTGGTTTGCATTCGAGAGGGTGCACGTTCAAACTAGGGTAGCCGTGTACCAATGAAACATTTTTCAATGTCAACTACATAAAACGGATGCTCATTTCCGTGGGAAAGCCAAGCTGCGGTACGAATAAGCCGGTACGACCGGAGTAATATCACGGCCTCACAGAAAACTGGCGTTAAACGGCGTTGTGCTGTGTTTCGTTCAGTGAGTAAGTTTACCGGTGGCCCAACTTCCCTAGTCTCCTATTATCCCCTCATAAAAACACGGCAACGCACTTGCGACTATTCGGATGTAACGACGTCCATGGGCGACACGGCTAAATATTATAAAAAAAATAAGTTTTGTTTATACTTACGTAAGATGTATACAGCTGACGGCACCCCAAGCTCGACTGGCGTCCCTGACCGCGCGTCAGATTTCGTTGCATATTTATAGTGCATTTCATGTTTAAATTACATCTTGTTTTTCAGCATACGACACCATAGTGCTATTTATAAGGTGTTTATGTTCTACGTTTACTAAGCTTGCCACGGAAGTAAAAAATATCGTGTGAGTAGCGTTGAGGTTATAAGTAAAGTTACCGAGGACCCGAGGACAAAATAGACTGAACCAATGGTGAAAATTTTTAAATAAAATGCTAACCTGGGTGCGAACAAAATTAAACTGTAAATCGAGCAAAAAGGATATGGGCATAAGCCTATACAGAGTGTAACAAAAGTAATTGATTAAACTTTAAGGATAATATATTTTGTCCCTGATATAGAGTTAACTGCGAAAGTAGCAGCAATTAAACCGAAAAAATAAATGAGTTTGCCCATACGAATCACAAAATTTTTCGCTTTTTCAGCTGCTACTTTCATAGTAAACTCTATATCACACTGTTACAACCTGTGGACGATTAAGAATTTGTAATAAAAAAAACCAATGGCAAATTTTTAATGCGAGCTTGAGGCTTTTATTTGATTAAATTGGTTACTACCAAGTTACCTCTAACAAATGTAAATAGAGCCAAGCAGAGACGTATTTTAAGTTTGCGCACCACGGGTTCCTGTATTTTGCTCCATCATTTTAAGGCCTCGTCTTTGCACTGGCATACTGCCTCGGGCTATATAGCCTTTCTGGCCCTATGATCAAAACACCTCTGGTGCCAACTCTAACCTGTATTATATACGAGTACGCTGGACTGACGATACTTTTTGAAATGACAGCTCTTTACCGAGACGATTTGAATGTAGAAAACAAGGGGAAAAGAACTAAATGTGACGTAATTTGGAAATGGCCGCTTTTCGTTTCAATTCTCTTTTGTTTGCCAAGTGTTTAAGTACAAGTTTGACGCAATTAAGTTTGTTTGTTATTTCGTTTTTTTATCTTATAGTTTATGTTTAAATAAGCGGTGGAAGTTCATTGGTAAACTATAAAAGTAAAGAGTGTATGTTATGTAAAACTCATTAGTTCCTTTCCCGCTCGTCAGCCAGCAGCGCCGAAATACCGCAAATCAAATCGCCTTACCATGGCTTATCGACAGTCCATCATATTTATAATATGGAGGTCAATGAGTGTCAAGTACTGTCGCAAAACATTTTTTTTAAAGGCATCAATTGTATCACTGCTCCCCTTGATCTGGTTTCGACAAATCATCGTTTTAATAAAATCGGTTCACTACTTTTGGCGCCAAAATTCTTATATATCCTCTCCCACATTGATACGTTTCATTTAATTGAAACCATGCGTCACTAGCGCGAACAAGAATTTAAGGGCAAGAATGCCTATTTCCCTAACAAATGAAAACGTCTGAATGCTCGAGCGGCGCCAATAAAGGGGGATCACTTCAGCACGACTACACAGCCGACAGATTAGAGCTATTGGACGGAAACAATCTTGTGTTTCTACTTCGACAGTCCGTATCGCAACCGAAATCGTTAGTAACCTCGTAATTGAAGACATAATTTGAAGAAGCGAGTAACTAACATTTCACAACCTTCGACTTTACACCATTTTTTGCCATGAAATTTTGATCAATCTTGCAATTTAGCCATTTCAAAATTTAGCTTGTCTATCTAGCTATACATCAACACACTATTTTAATTTCAAATCATCTTTCAATGATGATTTCAAGATGCAAATTCGGCATTTGCATCTTGAAATCATCATCACGGCATCCGGCAGTTTTTAAAATTTTAATGGATGGCTTAAATAACGGTATCTATTCTCTGTAATTAGATTAATATAGACGAAATGAGCTCTGTGTGTTTGTTTCAACGTAACAACAAACGAGGCTAATTTGACTTTTATAATTTGCTAGCTGTTGCCTGCGACTACACCCGCACCCGCAAGTTTATCAATTATTATCTTTTTTTCTATAATATTTTTTGATTACTGTTCGGCGCCTATTAGTCATAGCGTGATGTTATCCTATAGCATTCCACGATAAATGGACTAACCAACACAAAAAAATATTTTTCAATTTCGGCCAGTACATCCTGAGATTAGCGCATTCAAACAAACTTGTCAGCTTTATATTATTAGTATCCATAGATACATTGAAACTACACAAGATAATTCATTTGGGTGTAGAGATTTAGGAATACATATTATGCCTCCTTACTAATGATAACATTAAAGCAGTATATAACTATTCAAGGTTTTCTGTTTCTTTTTGGCATATTGCAAACGTCATATGACAGAAAAAGACAGCAAATCTTGAATAGTTACTTATACGCTGCCTAAAAATGCGGATAAAGTTCACTGTGAACGAAGTTCGGTTTAATTAAAGTAGAGCAAATGAAGTCTACACAGGATAAACAAGGAATGTCACCTTTTTGTGAAACTGTCTTTTTATTGCCATCTGTTAGCTTTTTATCAAATCAAATCAATTTTATTTGCAAGGAATATGGTACAATAAGGTGTTAGTATTTTACATTTCCACATATTCTACTAC
>JAOTAV010000566.1:0-10445 GCA_026546445.1 Cyclargus thomasi | reverse complement strand
CTTTGGAAGGCATGCGTGGGGCCGAAGCCAACACGCAGAGGCCCCGTTACACATCTTTGATCTAAATGTAATGTGACTGTGTGTGTGTGTGTGTTATTATTATTATTATTATTATTATTATTATATACACATTTTCGCGCAAGGAAGTTGCGGGCATCAACTAGTACTAAATATGTACGTAGTCGCTTTTGAGTATCTACTTTTGCTTCAAACTCATGGTACTTCTGCTAGCTACTGTACCCACGACATATCTGGTACATAACCCGATCTCTGGCAGGGCAATCCGTTTAAGTGGCCGTATGTGTTATCAGTGTTTATTACTTATTTATTCCCGGGGAATGTCGGGGGTAAATTATGCCCCTTATCACTGACACAATTATTCTATTATGCTTATCGTTATTTACCTAAAGGCAACCTCATTTCTAAATAAATTAATTTATTTGCGCAGACTTACGATCCAGTCGTAGCACACTTTTCGCCCGACTTCTCCAAAAGTAGGATGAATGTATTCTAGGATATTTAGGATGTATCGATTTCTATATTCCCTGCTACAGCCTCAACGACTTGTTGTGCCAGAAGGAGGTTGTTTTTCGAGAGTATGTATGTATGTATAATTGTTTGGCACGCTCTGCAACCTAAACGGCTTCTAACGTGAGGTATCGTTAGATTTGTCTTGATAGCGCAAGTGACACATAAATACATTAAAAATTCAAAATGGCGAACATTAAAGACAAGATTGTGAGGTTCCAAACCATAAAATTAAAAAAAAAAAGGCTTAAATAAAAAGGTTTCTTTATTCACATTTTTTATTGTCTTTGATCAACATATTTATCACAATTTTATCAATCAGTTTTTAGTGCTCAATTTAATATCAGTCAGATATAAATTAAAAACAAAATTAACAATACGTCTAAAAGTGATATCAAATATTTTTTTAATAAAAAAAATATTTACGAAAACTATCATTAACGAATTTCTAAATAAAAGGGTTTTTTAAAACTTCTAACTAACAAAATATCGTAAAAAAAAAAACCCGAAAAGCTCGGAGAACCCCGGTTTCCATTTTTCGAACCCTAATTTTTTTACAATTCCTAAAATCCGGTACGGTTCCGGTTTTTTTCCGGTAAAATCCGGTTTTCCTAGGTTTTCGAGTTTCGGATAAACCCGGTCTCGATGCCCTACATGATGCCCTCACACATCCGTAATGACTATCTGAGAGATCCGGATTCTTTCAGACCGATCTAAAAGATCTTGTGTATGGTACAAGGATCTGTCTGACTTAATAAACTGAATTCAAATCCGCAATCTAGAAAATCTATTCTGATCCATTGCGATCTAATCAATTGTGCTCAATGTTTTTGAACTAAACACAGTTTTATTATTATTATTAATGTCATTATAATACATACAGAAAATTCGAAGAATATTAAAATTCTATGCAAGTTTATATAGCAGGGTTTCCTCTATAACTGCAAATCTGGTTTTCCAGGACTCGTTTTGCATGCAAATCTAAATCTTTAGTTTTTCTAAGAATAACGTTTTACAAGTTTTATTATAGCCTACCTTTTCGCAGAATTATTTATACTTATAAACCTCGTACGAGTCTTAAAGGATCATACTGTGACGGGGCGTACCGGCGCGCATCATATTTTTCATAAAGAATTTAAGATGAGCGCTCTCTTTGTTTGAAAAAATGCGATTCTTCCAACATCAGCTCCGCGGCCCGAGTTTGCTCATACACATCACACGATTGTTTTATTTTGCTTTCAGCGCTGCATATTTTTGTGCACCCTCTATCGCGGACATACACACTTTTTAAGCCTTGTCACATTGTCCTGTAGAATTTTGTGTTGTAGGTCATAATGAAAGTAGTTTTCAAAATAACTTTATTGTCTCTAATAAATACTAGATTGGAGCTTAACAACTAATGTATTACAAGTTTTGCAAGATAAAGCGCGCAACCCCTTCACAAAGGACTGTTTCACCGCTTACAGATAGTATATTTATTTGAAAGATCTTCATGTGACAGATTTTGTATAGTTGTTGAGATCAGAAAGCGGTGAAACAGGCCCTTAGTTTGGTATTCTTAGGACCTGTTTCACCGCTTACCTACTGTTAAACTTTCTGTTAGGCTATCCACAACTTTTTTGACAGATTCTCCATACAAAATCTGTTAAATAGAGTTGTAGATAGACTATCTGTAAGCGGTGAAACAGACCCTAAATAAACGAAAAACTACCAACAGTGTGGAAAAAATTACTTAAAAATACTCCCTTACCGTATTTACTAAATTTAAGAGCTATCTTTACAGCAACCTCTATATCAGGGGACATGTACCCATGGGTTTGGTATCAAAACTTTGCCCCCATAGTTAGGAAAAAAAAACTAGTCAACTGTGTGTTGGACTCGCGTTCAATAGGCTCCGTACCAGTAGAAAGCAAAAATGAGAAAAAGTATTTCTGAAAGTTAAGCAGCTGTAACACACCACGTCGTATTAATTAATAGCGCGATGTAGACAACATTATAGCGACATCTATTAACATAAGAAAGAAAATGGCAAGAAACATGGTTTATCTATGTTTTTACAGTTGCAACAAAAATACATAATCTGTGAAAATTTCAGCTCTCCAGCTATTACCATTCTTGAGATGCAGCCCGGAGACAGACGGACGGACATCATTTTATTAGTGAATTGTTTGAATACAGTAAAAATTGGAATTATAATGATATGGTGTATCATTATGATCTTTTTCTTTTGCATAATTATTGTTTTGTAATGCAAAAAAGCTTTGTTTGTTCATTTAACATTAATAGATAACATTCGAACTTGACTTGTAATGCTTGAATTTGTATTGCACACCATTTAAATATGGTAGAATGACAGAACTATTTATATAAACTTCATTCTAGCAATAAAGAAATATGAATATGAATATCAAAGTTTTAGTAATAGTCTCCCATCTTTACTCCACGTGTACGGAACTCTAAAAATAATTTTCGCGAAGGTAACAAACGAATCTGCGTTAACGGAGCTGCCTGAGGTTCTGCATAAAACACTCGTTAACCGCAGATTCAGCGATAGCGGCGCTCACGTTCCTGGGATATAAATAACGGACACACAGCAGGACATACTAT
Organism: Cyclargus thomasi; assembly: GCA_026546445.1. Lineage (NCBI taxonomy): Eukaryota > Metazoa > Arthropoda > Insecta > Lepidoptera > Lycaenidae > Cyclargus > Cyclargus thomasi. The sequence continues at coordinate 7,310 of JAOTAV010000566.1, read as the reverse complement.
CAGCTGCGCTCGGCTCGTTCGAGTTATGGACGACAATAAGTGTTACTAAAATTATGAATAGCTCTTATCTACAACCGGAACAAAAGCTATAGGGAAAACTGTGTATTGGGATCCAAAGGAAGAATTACAAATGAGAAAGCACGTGTTTTTTTATTTGTCTTTAGAATTTACCAATCTAGTTATGGCATAGACTAGACAAAGAATGGAGAGGAACATAGGCTAGTTTTGGTATTGAAAAAATATGTTTCCAAAATTTGACGTCATTTTCGAATTCCACGCGAGTGAAACCGTTAGCAAAAGCTAATAATTAAAATTTTTCCAGGAACAAAAGTAGTCTTTCTTATTTCTCAGTCTTTTTTTCAACCAAGCCTATGCCAAAAATTAAGTCGATTGCTTGCCTCACTTCTTCACACTTTCCCATTTACAATATTAGTATGGATGTATAAGTTGATATCATTCTTTAAATCAAATCAAAATCTTTTTATTCAAAATAAGTACCTTATGCACACTTTCTGAACGTCGTGACTACGATGCCTACCACTGGTTCGGGAACTAACCCGGCGAGAAGAACCGGCGTAAGAAACTCACAATGTATATTATAAACAGAAAAACATGTACCACGTATCACAACAAATATTTGCGTGTTTTCATCTCTTAACAAATAGAACGAAGAAGAATTCAATTATCCAAGTTATAGATCAACTTTATATCGCCCACCGTCATCTAGGCGATCTTAAATCTTCTGTGGAAAATATTACTTCAAACTTATCTACGTAATAAAAGACGTCGTTCCCAAACGAAATTGATTCGGAGAAATATCTCTCGACCTTATCTCCGGCACAGAAATGGGTTGAAAACGATATCAAAATAATGCATTATGCAGTTCATATCATCAGCATCTAGCACGCTAGTGCAGGGGTCCTGGTGTTGCCGAACTCAAAAATGTGGGATCTTGTCGAGCCGTGCTTCGGCGTGAGTGGTCTCACTGTTCATACTGGCGTGAAACAGCGTGTCCCTCACTGGACAGAACAGTTTATCGGAAGACCAACTACCTTCTAATTCCTTATCCTAATTCCTGTAGTTACAATTACTTTCAAGTATCCATTGGCGACGGCAGTTGCTTTCCATCAGGTGTTCCACCCACCTGCTCGCTTGCCCCCTAATTTCATAAAACAGATAGCACTAAAAAGTATATTTATCAGTATCTTAAGAAATTGAAAATGATCCAACCTTGGATCATCTTGTCACTAAAATTTACAAAGATTTTTACGATTATTCATGATAATACTTGGAGTTATAGAAACAAACTTTTGCGCAACATAATACCATAGGAAAATTACTTAGATATAATTCCTAAATCTATCTATATAAAATTTAAAAACAGTAAAATTAAAGTGTCTAAGGAACAGTAATAGAACACATATCGAGAAAAAAATAGTTGTCTGTTTGTAGACACTAATCTCAGGAACTACTGAACGGATTTGAATAAATCTTTTTTGTTTAATAACTATTAAGTCTGGGCAACATATATGATACTTTTTATGCCGGGAAAATGTACGGTTCCCGCGTAGTATACAATTTTTTGCACAGTGAAGTTGCAGACCCCAACTAGGTTGGTATAATTCCTATATGATAATATTGAGATGTCAGTCCATCTGTCTGTCGCAAAACCTGTCTCTAGGCTACAACCTATACCTCATTATATAGCCCTGAGATACATCTCAAGGAAGGTAATAGCAAGGAGTTGAAACATTTACGACTTAAAACTTTTTTAGGAGAACCTTTTTTTTAAACCGAGCATCAAAGTATTCGGAAAAAACGAGTGTCTATACTATAGAATTGATATGTTCGAGGATGTGGTTATCGTGTCCCGACAAAATTCCGAATTTCGATAAGATAACAATCGCAAATATTTATCAAATACTTGCAATGTTAATCATTATTGTGATAATAGTGTATAATAAAGGATGATTAATATAATATTAGTACATATAACTCACTATATTATGTACGTATTAACCTTTATCCATAGTACACAGTTATTATTTTTATTTCTTGCTATAGAAAAAAGTAGAAGATGGAATAGAAATAATGGTGATTTTTATCTTATTTTATACAAATAAGTGTTCAGGTACTGTACAGGAAAATATAAACACTTTTCTGACAAACAAAATAACATAAAGTGACAACCCTATATTCAGAAGTCAAGCAAGTAGCAACCCTGTGAAAGTTTGCAAAGGTGGAAACAGTGAAGTTAGCTAGGGTCACCGCTCCGATATTTTTCCGATGTTTTCGTTGATTCCAAACTTTGATATATTTCATCAACTTTCCCGATAGTGAAATTGGAAAAATAGAAACTTTTACGTGATTTCGTCCGAAATATCCGACGTGTTTTTGCTTTGTAGATGTCTGCAGGTGTCGTGGCTCACTTAATGGAGAAATGTTGTGAAAGACATAAGGGTCGGTTTATATTGCTACTTCTCTCGTGCGATGTATATTCGAATGTGATATTCTTTATGACCAGACCCACAATGTAGAGCTACCTTTTCAAGTAATACCTATTATTCCAATTATGGTACTATTATTTGCGATTTTAAAAAGTGGACAAAAAATCCTCAAAGTTGCCATACCGAAGGCTAAGCAAGTTTTTGCCCTTTGGCCTTAAATAACAAGGCTTTATTACGCATTTTAAGGACCGTCACAACAGATGTCATATGCCGACTAATAAATATTCAGCACGAGTACTTGATGACATGGAAGAAAAGGTTTACCTTTAAAATTGGTCACGTAATCAAAATATGGTCTTTATTAGGGGCGGCCTTTTGCAAATACGAGCCTATTCGTTTTGGCCTCTGACACGGCCTTATTTTTTGATTTATTGTCATAAACTGATATTCAGATAGGCGCCATGGCATGGTGCTATGTTTATAAAGTACCTAATAGCTGGTTGTTATACGGACTTTACGTTGTGACGATCTTTTAAAGGTGCAAAGAGTACATCTTTGTATCAGACAATAACTATGAATAAAAAAACTATTCTACCTAATTTGTAACCCCCACATTCAAACATACCACATCCATAGACAGACACACCTATATCTATACATATAATAAAAGAGTAAAATTGGAGTGTCTGTACATTTAATATTTTTAGAAAATAATCAATGTTAAACGTAGTCGATTAATGGTTATGTCTAGACTGAAATCAAAGATTTTTATGTTTGAAATCAATTTTAATACCAATAACTTCTCATGAAAGTAGAACGCAAGTCTCAAGTTTTGAGCAAAAAGTAGAAATGCTGTACTTGCATCGTCGCCGAAGCGTTGCTCGAATGGTATTCCCGTAACTTTTATTGAACAACTTTTTACTTTTAATTTATTGCCCATCTTTCACTTCAGTTTTAATTTAAAGATTAATTTTTATGAGATATCTTTTCATCGGAAGTTCTGAGTAGACGTTATATTATAGGGCTTTTTATAAAAGAGTGTCCGTAGCCTGGTGGGGTAGACCTTTGTTACGTACTCGCACCCCCCCTGTGTTTGAACCTACAAACCCGGTAACCAATTAAACGTTTTCTGATCTAAGGTACATACATATATAAATGCTCGTTGCCGAGGTATGCTTTAAATTGTCATGAGACAGCCATGAATCTGTTGTTAATGTTTTTTTCAGCCTAAAAATGCTAATGTTATAATTAACACGCTATAATATAACCGTTGTCACTTTCATTTCTTTGTGAAGAAAATTACTGATTATTAATATATTAATCCTACTAAATATTAATTTCCCAATATGTACATAATACAACAGACAAATTCACAGAATTCTGTAAATACATTTTCTAAATTCAATTATTCTATCAATAGACTAGATTTCAATATAACGCGCTAGCTATTCAATAAAATAGTGAAATGATAGGCTTAATATAATTTCTATGAATAGGAAGTTCAATGAATGTGAAAGGTACAGTTAGAAACATTTCGATTACATTTTATTATTGTGTTGGATAAAAGTCAATGTAACAAGATGATGCCCGCAACTCACACAGAACCGTACATATTTCCGCGTAAAATAGTATCCTATGTCCTTTCTACTCAAAGTATCTCCATACCAAATTTCAGCAAAATCGGTACAGCGGTTTGAGCGTGAAGAGGTAACAGACAGATATAATTTTTGGATAGTATGGTTTTTTTGGAAGTATAATTTTCTCTATGTTTCAATGAGGGTTGAATATTTTTACTTCTTTTGGTTAAATGAAACATGGGAGTTAAATTGATGAAAAATGATTTCAATAACCGTGTACATTGTTAATATATTCAAGACTATTTTGGCGGTGCCTAAAAATAGCGTCACATTTCTGCATCGCACTATCGCGCTGTCTAAGAGTGTCAGCGTACAATTAAACTCACAGGCACAATTTTTTAGGGCCTTTATAAGTACTTACACTTCTTAATCCTTACGATATAGGAGAGCCAATGAAACAAATAAAAATTGTGTTTTTTTAACCTTATCATATTTTATCCATATCAAAATCGTTCGGTTTGACGGCCAGTAACATAAGCTACTTTTTGTCTTTCAAAAACATAATGTTTTCAAAATATTCGTAAAAATTGGCGATTTTAATTTTTTTAGAATGTCTTTCTAATCTGACTGTACTCATGCAGTTGGAATTTAATAACGAATGCTATTTCTGATATCTTCTTAGTCTATGTAGATACAACGCTAATTAACAGTAAAAAACTTTGAATATTTTGTTACTTTTTTCTTGCTAATTAAAAGAGACTAAGGATATACGACTACGTATGCACTATGCTGTATTCAAAAGAACAAGAATTACATAACGAAATTAATATTTTCATACATATTAAGTACAACTTCAACGGTTTGGATTTTACCTATCACATAAAAATAATCTCAGGATCTCCTTCCTGATGATATAACTCCGTAACTCATGAACCGATTTCCACAGTAGTGCATTCGTTGGAAAGGTCTGGGGCTTCTTGAGGTTTGTAGTAAAAAAATCTGGAAAAATTAAAAAAAAAAAGTTTCCGCAGGCAACAGCTAGAACATTCCACTTGTAATGTATTCTGCAATAGACAATAATCTTGTCTTTGCCTGATACTTTAGACTAATGAGTTTTTGCCCACCCTAATAAAAAACCCAACTTCCCTATATACTCGATTTTCACTCTTATTTCAATAGTAAAAGCTGCCATTATTGTTCGCAGGAAGAAGAAGTCAAGAAGCAGCTGCCAGTGGTTCCCAAGTGTTGCGCGAGCGGGCAGAACCTGACAGTGACGTATGAGGACGGGAAGGTCAAGTCTGTCTGCACGCGGTCCACCCTCACTTTCCAGCCCATCTTCCACAAGGCAAATGAGACGCATATCTTTAGTTACGACAGTAACGTCTTCGAAACAATTGTTGGGAACCCCTGCCCGTATGAGAAGTAAGTATTTTCTGTGTTCAACAGACTGGGTACGCTTATTACGAGAAAATGATATGCTTAATTTTTATATAAATATACACCAGGATTTGGCTTGTGGAAGTAGGTTTTTTTTTAATTATAAAATATAGAGAGAGTGTTATTTTCGTATTCGTTTGCCAAGAGAGCCGAGGTAACACCAAGCGAAGACCCAACTGCCTATTATATCTAATTCCTTACCTCTTATATCTCTTATCTTATCTCTATACGCCAGCAATACACTTGCAACGCTTCTGATGTTACAAGAGTCTATGAGCGACGGCAGTTACTTTCCATCAGGGTGCCGAGTACAAGTTTTTTTTTTACGTTCGACCGTGAATGCGTTTTACGCTTGTTACGATTTTATATGGGATTTGTACAGCGCCACCTAGCGATGCTTACGGTCACATCTACAAATCCTTTATAAGATCTTAGTTAACGCGAATCGCGTTTACATTCGAACGTGAAAAAAAACTCGTTTTCAGCACTCAAGTTTTGCCCTCTAATTTTACAGAACTGTCTCTAAAACTATCAATGTTTTAGGTACAAACTAGAGCCCGACATCGTCAGCGAGGATGAGTTCTACCTTCTCTTCAACGGCTCTCTCTTCGCGCCGTTCAAGCATCCACCGCTACTTGGCGTCAAGGACTACTGCATGGAGACCTTCTGGAACGAGTCCGTTCCAGCTGGAGTGACACTCCCTCTGGTCTGCTTCCAGTCCCCGCTGCAGGAGACCAAATCGTCCATGACGCTGATAGCGTACGCTACAGGTAATTTCTTGAAACTTGGTAATCTTTTATCTTATTTATCATTTTTTTGGTTGATACCCGAAACGTTGCGCGAAAATTTGTATATCACGAGAACAGAACATTTTCCCGGGATAAAAAGTATCCTATGTGTTGCCTAGACTTAATAGCTATTAAATAAAAAGCTTTATTTGAATCCGTTCCGTAGTTCCGGAGATTAGCGCGTACAAATAGATAATCTTTTTTTGTCGATTTGTGTTCTATCACTGTTCCTAAGCACCCCCACGTTTGCAAAAATATTAATCCGTGCCTGTACAATGCCAATTTTACTGTTTTATTTTATGTATAGATTAAATCAGTAGTTTAGACTCTACGCTAGAATGAGTGAACAAAAAAGAATATGTGGAATAAAAAAAAAAGTGATATTATTCTAGATGTAGGATTTGAAATCATACTTTTTCCGTCCTGTGCTAAATGGAAAGGTACATTTCTTGCAAAATAATCCTGTGTCCTTCCTCGGAACTCATTCCAAATTTAATCTATACTAGGTAAAATAGATTAATATATATGCATTGCTAACGCAGTTTTAATAACGAGATATCGAAGCTTAATTGAATTATTTGGATTCGTTTAAACTATTTTGTACAAATTGTAACGCTATATAGGGAATAATAAGCTCAATAAGCCAGGGTTTATAATTGTAATATGTAATATGATTACTGTTGCGGTCTTTTTAATTATCGCTTCTTTGTATCTATATATTAATACGCGAGCGGGAAACTTTGTATCACTTTTGACAGAAGTTGCGTAGATTTAAAGACATGAAATTTCTTCCAGTTATAGTTGATATGGAGGGGGAGCGTGGAATACCAATATTCTTTTAAAATATGCTTTTATCTTAAATATTTTTAACAAATAAAACTCTACAACAAGAACACTAGAATATTTTGACATGACACGATAACTATTCGCGAAATATTCTATTGTTGGAGTTTTGGCGAGGATTTCAGAGAGTGACGTTGTGACTTTTGTATTTTTTGTTAAATTTGTGTTATTTCGGTTTTTAATGTGTGATAATGGTAGAATATCGAATATTAAACATT
>JAOTAV010000564.1:0-10446 GCA_026546445.1 Cyclargus thomasi | reverse complement strand
AAAATTATTGGAACAAGAAAATTGATTTCCCGCCTTTACTTGACACTGGTCATGGTTATAGCCAAGCGCCATATAAATAAATAAATTTTAAAAAATAACAACGTATGGGACATGAATTACATATTAAAGCAAAATATCGGATATTTCTAGAATCCTTACAACGTGCGATACTGAATTTTAGCACACAAAAACAAACTGACAACTCCACCAACAAAAATCGATTTTTCAGTGTGTTTTAAATTTAGAAGTAGAATTTACTAGTAAGGACTGCACAGAGGATTTTCATATAATTTTACACGGACCTTTTTTCGTGAGTACTTTCACATAATTCAAAGTATAACAGAACTACCGCAAAAAACATGCTAATAAAAATCGCAGTGTTGACACTGCCAAGGGGCGGTCAAACATGAACGAACTTAAAACTGAACACCATTATAATGAAATAATTCATTGAATGTAATATGAATATAATAATGAATGTAAAGTATAACCGGGCACTGGAATCCATTAAAATGCAAAAAAGTCCTAAATTAGATGACTCCATTAAAATAATACTAAACAGACAATTATTAACGGTTCTGCGCAGTCTTAAATAAAATCTGCAACTATTTACCTATGTGCCCCCTCTCCATAGTTAAAAATCTTCAACTGTTCAGCAAATTTTCTCAAGCTTTTGTAATAAAAAAGTATCGTACACGAAAACAGCTCTATTATTATTGTGAGCGTCGACCCGACTAATTATAGAGATCAGCTGTTGTCAAACTGTGAACGACTCCTCGTTTTTTGCGCGCCTCCGTGCTTTTTTACTCGGGCATCATTATTCATAGCTTGTTAAATTTTTTGTCCGATTTTAGCGAAATTTTCCCACGATTGGCAACACATTAACTGCACGATTTGTAATAAATTAATTCTTTTTTTAACTTTTAAAATGTTAACTTATTTACGGACATTTTCGGAATTAAAACTATTGACAATTAAATTGATAATTATTAACACTCAGTCTACCTAATATTATTTTTCTATATGTCTTTGTCATAATGAAATTGTAACACAATATAATCTTAGTGCTCGTTCACTTTGACTGCATCGGAACAATTTTCGAACGTACAATAAAGATATAACCGATCGATACTTCGCCGAGACCTAAATAAGTTCATTAAAGATTTTATATCTCGCATTTACATACATATCGACTATTCGTACTTTGGACGTGTAATTTTTAAATGATATGCAAAACTTTCGGTAATAAAAGAATCGGACGAGTATTATGAATTGATATGTCAGATTTTATTGTTAATTTATTTATTAGGGAGTAGTTACTAGCGAGATAAGGTGAGATTACAAGTTGAACTCCAAGTAAAGAGCGAACAATTCCGAGAAACGGGCAATTACCCGCGACCATTGTTCCACGGGAACTCTCCCATGAGAGCTACTCTATTCTTTCTTAATAATTGTTTCTGTGTGTTGATTCTTTGTTAATAATTAACATTTTTACAATAACAGCTTAAAACCGGTAACCGTTTAGACCTTATCAAAATTGTATCATTAATTTAAGTAACAAAGTAAACACTCCGAAACCCCATTTCCCCCTGGCCGGGTGGAACAAAAAGCTAAGATCTTATTAGAATTTTGCGAGGGTTCAATAACATTTCATGCGGGTTAGTAGGGAGTATTGGGTTAGGGTCTGACCTCTGTAGACGTCGTCGTAGAGGGGCGCCAGGGTGTCGGGCGCGCCCCAGCGGGACGCCTCCGGGTACACCATGACTCACATGGCGCGCATGCGCGTGCGCCGGCGACTGCGCGCGGACTGCCGCCGCCGCCGCCGCCACCGCCGCCGCGGTGCTGCCATACTCCCCACGACAGACTCCCCGGCTCGGGTCATTGCTTTTTTGCGCAAAGGCTATAGCTTACTTGAGACGTCTTGAGAAAGATTGCCAAACAAATGACGCACTAGCTATTGGGGCATTTCGCGTCAAGCGAGCAGCGAAAAAAATGTCAGTGTTTTGACTGTCCTAATTACTGTAAGTCATTAATAAGTTTCCACTAATGCTTCAATAAAAGTACTGATGAAATATGAGCATAAAATTATAAAACAGGATCAAGCTTGAAATATAAAATTACTTGCTATAATTAAATTATTGTTAAATTATAGTTTTAACAAGCATATTAGTATCAACTTTACAGCTAATGTTAATATAAAAACTAATGTTAGTAATTAAAGATTACTAGTAAATATTTTAATATATACTATAGAATCCAGGCTTTTAAAATGAAGAGGAAATCAAACATAAAATGCAACTATATCACTAAAATACATATTCAACGACAATTCACAGTCTGAGACGCTGTACAACCCACAATCACTGAAATTTCTTTATAAAGTTTATAAAGTATTTTATATATGCCTACAACATATTATTTCCCTACCAACAGGCAGATCGTCAGAGCTGGCAACCCCGGTGTGAACCTGAGCGTCCGCCGGCCCCCCCGCGCTTCACTTTCGCACGGTCGCGAACCCGTCGCGACACTAGTTTAATTGCAACCCGCTGCAGAACCGGATTTATTGTCTCCACTCGATATCACCACTCACGGCACACACGCCCACATACAGCCCCACCGGGACATGCACACACATGTACACAGCTCGCACACACAGACATTATGCACGGGCACACAGCAGCACACGCCGGCAGTCACTCGAATTAAACGTTGCCGTAAATCTGAAATTGTTACATATAGTCTCCTCGTTTGGCTCCACATCAGCCTTTCATCATCATCATCAGTTCGCACCTATTTATGTAATTTTCGCATTAATATAGCTTTTCGGTGTCTAAAATCTTATACTATTACGATTACTATTTCGAATAGATTACTATCGTACACGAAAAAAAAATAAAGCTAAAAAACATGCTTATCGAATAAAAATATTAATAGCTTGTATTGACATCACTCCCGTTTGTCGTCAGCCCAAGAAGTTCTCTCACCCGAGTGACCGCAGCTTCCTGTCTAGCCGGATGTGGGGGTTTTGCGGCCATTATGCCCGTCTCTTGGCTATATTCGTCTATACATCAAACTTAAACCACAATATGTAAATTTGTTTTGACACTAAAACTTTGCTACGAAAATACTGCTACGCCTCATACAAAAGACTTTAACGCGTTGGGCTAAATTTTGTTTTTGGAAATAGTAGTACTAAATCCTAGTTTGTTGTTAATTCGACGAATATATTTAATGTTTCAAATAATATTCATCGATTACATGAAAAAATCATGATGTAAGTCTGTTTTTTTTTTAATTTTTTTACTATGAAATAACTAATTTTAGACGGACAAGTGGATCTTGAAAGTGGAATTACAAAAAACTGTGAAAAAATTTCTTACTCATTCTGTCAAGTTATGTCAAGCCTGATCACAATTAAAATATAATCGATATAGTCCGACCGAATTACGTAAACCCACCGTGTATTAATCGAGTAACGACACGATAAAATGATGAACTTTAAAGTCTAGAACTAGAAACGGCAATCAGGTGATCTGCCCACTCGTTGTGAGATCGTTGACCTCACCTGTACGAGACGAACTAATGTGGATCAATTAGTATACATGTATAATGAGTGCTCGTTGCCGATGTCAAACGTATCGTCGAGCTAAAAACTCAATGCCCATAGTTGCTTTAACTAAGGGCCTGTTTCACCGCTTACGGATAGTCTATCCACAACTTTTTTTGACAGATGTTGTACGGAAAATTTATCGAAAAAGTTGTGGATAGTCAGAAACTAAAAATAATCGCCATGGTGTATCGACAAATCGTCATCATTAAGATTCCGTTGATTTATATTATCCACTAGCTGTAGCCCGCTACTCCGCGAGGTAACAAAGATGATAATTATTATTTTACTTATATTTTTTTTAATTCTTGAATTTTCTTTGCTATTAACCTCATGGAGCCCGAGACCTTTATCAACAAATGCAAAACCGTTAACGCTAAACGGTTCGTGATTTATGGAGTCATATCATAGTCATATCATAGTCAGGAAGGAAAACCCGACTTATTTTTATATAATACATTTCCTTACTGTATACCGATGGTGGTTCATACCAATTTCACGATAAACCAGCGTGAAACAGCGTTGTGCTGTGTTTCGTTCAGTGAGTAAGTTTATCGGTGGCCCAACTTCCCTAATCCCCCCTATCCCTATTCTCATTTACTATTCTCTCATAAAGGCCGGTAGCGCATTTGCGACTCTTTGGATGTCGCGAGTGTCCATGGGCGACGGCAGTTACTTTCCATCAGGTAACCCGTCTGCTCGCTTGCCTCCTAAATATCATAAAAGAATGCAATTTAAAATAGTATAGCCGTTGTATGGTTTAGCATGTCGTTGAACTCGTACGTTTTGCGCAATTATCATATTTGTACATGTAAGCATTAACAATAAAATAAAACACATAATTATCAAGCATCAGCTGGGTGTTATTTAATCTCCATCATCACTATCAGCAAGCATATCAGCAGCACCCAGCAACGAGCTTCTAAACATCCAGCATCCGTCATCCCAGCATCCGTCATCCCAGCATCTAGCAGCATTATCATCACTATCAAAGGGTAACCCCTACATTTTTTTGGTCCTTCGTAAGGAGAAGAATCAGCAGTAGTAAAAAAGCAGCATCTCTATCAGCGGGTTCCCCTACAGGAATGTAAACTTAGAAGAAGGGAGTTTAAATTTTGTTATGTTTCACTAGCATAATATAGAAGATTTTATGGCATATTATAAATTATCACAACAGTCGTCAAAATTGTCGTGGTTTTTGCCAAATTGAAATTCTAAAGAAAAAAAAAAGGATTATTATAAGAATAGATACGAAATGGTTCCTGTAAAGATGGTACGGCAGTGTCTGCTTCGCGCTCGACTTGGCGATACCACTGTTATGCCATCAGATCAAAATCGTTTTTAGCGGATACCTACGTCATAACAGCTGCATTCCGAATATCAGCCCGATTAATTTAGTTTGGTCTGTGCGTTGCGTTAATCGATTACTGTGTCAGTCTGTCAGCCACATTTTAACCGACTTCCAAAAACGAGGAGGTTACATGTTCAGTTGTGGTTATATTTTTTTATGTATTAAGTGTGGAAGAATAAATTTACACTGCTATTTTTACAGCCAAGTCTATTTATAAGCCGTAGATAGAAGCGCCCTTCCACGAAGCTAATAAACACTTCCCTGAATAAGCTTCTACTTTAATTGATATTGAGCTAAGTGCGTTTATTTTAAGAGTAATCCGGGATGATACGAATCAATCATCATCATCAGATGACATTGCTTTAATTATAGCTCCTTTTTTAGGGTTACGTATTTTTATTAATAGCAGTTGGTGTCTCACTGCTGGGCAACGGCCTCCCCTCATTCCTTCCACACGTCTCTATCTTTAGCTATGTTTGACCACTCTTTGTCTTCTGCGTCCAGTTCGTCACGCCACCTTTTTTGGGTCTGCCAGTATTATACCGACCGGTTGGTATACACTCCGTAACTAGACGCGCCCACCTGTCCGGGTGCATACGAAAGACGTGCCTTGCCCAGCTCGATTCCCTGGGTTACTTATTCAAAGGGTAAAAATGGGACCATATTACAAAGACTTAGATGTTTGCCCGTCTCTCTGTTTTCGACGCGCTTATCATCAGCATGACGGAGTGGCTAGGGTGCCTACTTAAGTACGAAGAGGCCCGGGTTCGATTCCAACCATTCCCACATTTTTATTTTACATTTTTCTTTTATACGTTTTTTAACTTTGTCATCAATTTTAAATTTAAGTGTAAATTTTCAAACTTAAAAAAAATTAAAACTCTCAGAAATGTGTTTTCGAAGTGTTTTGCACTGTACTGATACGGAACACTTCGTGCGCGAGTCCAACTCGCACTTGTTTTTTTAATGATCGTATTCATTTCGCCTTACTATATAGAAAGTAGTAATTTTATATTTTACTAGCTTTTATCTACGGCTTTACCCACGTTGAATTGATTTGTCCTACAGGAGCATTATATTTAAAATAAAAAAGATGTACCTATCGGGATCACGGACAGTGTAGCTGTAAAAGAATTTATGTAGCTGTTCCTGTATAGTTGCAATTACGTTGCCGGCTTTTTATGATTGAATACTTGAATAAGCTAAGGGAATAGGGAATAGGGGGAGGGGGGAGGGAATTAAATAGGAATAGGGTTAGGCCTCGTGTAAACTAACTTAGCTTATTTTTTTTTAAAAAAAAACGCCATGTTTGCTATTTGAAGATGATGTAAAATCAATCACCCGTTGTTGATTTGACACTGTTTTATATAATCGATGCGCCACAGCCTTCGATTAAATATTCTCTTCAAAATTAAAAAAAAATATGGCACCAAGACCACTAAAATCAAGTGTAACGAAAAATAAAATGATGAGTTAAAGCTCACAATCGTACAAAATTTAAATTCGCGGTATCGGAGCGACTAGAAGCGGAAAAGCGCTTAAGCGCGGTTTTTCCAGTGCCACTTTTTAGACGGCAACTGTAAATCTTTATAATATTTGATAAAAGTTAACAGCTAAATAGGTTTTGCAAATCTCGTGTGAGATTAGGTGAGAGGAAGGGGGAATTGGGGAGGACAGGGGGTGAAAAACCTCAGAAATTTCCCACGCAACTAATGATGCACCCTTACATACGACTACAATTGATAACCTCCGTTTGAAGTCGTTTAATGTTTGACTTGACTTGACTTGACGATAGAAATGTAATTAAGAATTTCATACATTACCGGCTGCAGATTCGGCATTCTTTACAATGGCACCTAGGCAATGCATAAAATGAGAACTGTTTCATAGCATTTATTACCGTATCATACATTTCCTAAGCATGTTATAAAATTCCTCATTATACGCATTGCCGGTAACATCTTACTAATATTATAAATGTAAAAGTTTGTGAGTGTGTATACTTGTTAATTCTTCATGCTTAAACGACTGGACCGATTTCGTTACAATTTGTTACGGATTTAGCTACTATCTTCGATTAAAGCATAAGGTACTTTTTGATATCGACTAAGTCACGGGTAGAGCCGCGGGGTACAAGTCACCACTAGTATTACATATTAAAAGTATTACAACTTACTATAATATTACAAAGTCGAATGTAGAATATATAATTTAAAATTACATCGTTTTTTATTTATTTATGCATTTTATAATATTTTACCCTCACTAAAACTACTTGCTTAAATGTAGATACGATTAAAGTGAAAACTCGTTGTTTACTAAATATGTGCTGCATTTGCATAAGTAAATTGGTTTCGCTGTACAAGATTTTGAGCGGACCGACTCAGCTGGGTGCTGTAACGTTATTAATTTGCTACACAATATTTGGCCTGAATAAATACAGGATTACCTACACAGGGTAAAACAAAAATAGGTAATATTACTTTATTGATTGTATTTTCCCATCAGTCTGTCCGTTACTTCTCAACCGCAGATTGTGTTGAACATTGGTATGATATTTTGAGTCCCTGAGAAGGGACATGGATATTTTTTATCCCAGCAAATGTACGGTTTCTGCGCGAAACTTTTGCCAAAACGGAGTCGAGGTAGTGGTATAACACGGGTATCGGACAATTTTGCCGCCCCCAAGGATAACTTGACGCCCCCAAATTAGTTTTTCTATTTGATTGTACAATTTTTAAGAAACATTTTATTGTTCGCGTAATTTTTTTTTCACATACTTTTGTGGGTTTTTTTAAATCATTTTTATACCTGTAATATACTAGGATATAATATTTGCTAATTTATCTAACCGACAAAAAGCGCACAATGTTTGACAACATTCTATTTCTGGAACAATATCTGTTGAGAACAATTAAAAGCACTCGTGATCTTAGCGGAGAATAAGTTCGCAAATGTCACTGGCAGTTCCACCGGGTAGTCCGAAACGAGCTAAGTTTGTCTGGAATGGTCTAGAATAGTCTAGTAGAATAGTTTTTGACGTGGGAGAGTCATATTTCGGCACGAATGGACCGGCTCGACGGGAGTGATACCACGGCCTTATAGAAAACTAAGCATGTAAAACGTGAAATTGATGTGATATGTTCAGTTAGTAAGTTTACCGGTACCGATACCAACTTCCCTAAACCCCTATTCCCATTCCCTAATCCCTCATAAGGCCGGCAACGTACTTGCGACTCTTCGCATGTCACGAGTGTCCATGGACGACGGCAGTTGCTTATAAATATCATGAAGAAAAGTCTGAAATTTACTTGAAGAGTCGGTGTATTCTGATATCTTTAATATATATGTATAAAACACTTTGCAGTCAATCATGAACTAAAGATCACTATAATCAACGTACAGACAAATCACTGGAGGGATCAGGACGGAATTTGGCACATAGATACTATGATGTAGACATCTGCTAAGAAAAGTTCGTCTTTCCTTTCTCTTAACGCGTGAACCGATTCTGATAAAATTCCGTATGTCCTAGAAAAGGACAGTATCTGTTGTAAATACGTAATTAGCTATATGATTTTTGTCTCGGGAAAATGAGCAGTTCTCACGTGGTAAACGAAATACGAGCTTTCGTAACCCGCCACAAAGGGCGTGATAAGATTGAAATACCTGTATGTGTTTTTCTGTGCCACGATGACTCCGGAATGAATGAAGCGTTATTTGATAAATAGCAGAGTGTCTGTCAAATAAATTGTCGGCTGGATAGGCTATATCCAACACTTATCAGGATATGGTAAAACAGCCCCTTAGAGTTAAAATACCGTGCCACTTCTAGCACAAACTAGAGTTCCTCGTTGGAGAACTAGTTATTTTCCGAACAGACTCTCTGCTATTAATCATTAGCTGCTCGGGCGGTACAGATTGACCTATCCACCTTAGTATCCCACTTTAGTAGAGAATAGTTAGGATTTGAGGTATTTCTTTCTATTACCTTACTTTAGATCGCTTTTAAGAGTCCTAGGGCCTGCTTCACCGCTTACTGATAAAGTTTCCGATAGACTAATAATAACTACCTTTTTGACAGTCTCTCTATATAACATCTGTCAAAAAAAGGTTGATATGCTATCCGACACTCAGTAGCGGTGAAACAGACCCCTAGTATTTTTGCTTCTAAGAATAATACGCTAGAATTATAATTTTATAAATGGGAAGTGTTTGTTTGTTTCTTCAATATACTTGTTTTTTTATCATATACTCAATTAAAAGGATCAAGAGCAACATACGCTTTTTTGGTCTTTGGAAAAAATCATGTTCCCAAAATATAGAGCGTCCGTGGCCTAGTGGATAAGACCTTTGATTCGCACTCGAGAGGATGTAGTCTCATATATTTTCCGATCTCAAGTGCATAATACTAATGCTTATTGCCATGGGAGAGCCATGACACGACACAAATGAACCGGCTCGATGGAGTGCTAACACGGCCTCACAGAAAACTGGCGTAAAACGGCGCTGTGCTGTGTTTCGTTCAGTTAGTAAGTGCAACTTCACTAATCCTCTATTCCTCATTATTATTCTTCTTCACATTTCCTGTTTCCTCATAAAGGCCGGCAACGCACTTGTGACTCTTTCTATATTACAAGTGTCCATAGGCGATAGCAGTTACTTTCCATCTGGTAGCCCGTCAGCTCGCTTGACCCCTGAATATCATAAAAAATTGGTATAGTTAAAATTTTGGAAAAATGGCGTCTTTTTTAAATTTTTGACAGCAGCGGTCGCCGCAAGGATTAGTATATCTACCTACCTTACAATTAATTATATAAATTGTGCGACTAAACTAGACACATGACCAACCTTACAATTATTTATATACGTATAAATTGTGCGACTAGGCACATGACTTTGATAAAGCCTTTTTGGATAAATGAAAAAAAAACATTGCTATGTTTTTTTACCAATTACTACCGATACAAGCATCGATATTTTAGCCATTTTGCTGTTTTTTTTGTTGTTATGTATTTTTTTCATTTTTCCAAAATGACTTTATCAAGGTCATGTGCCTAGTTAAGTCGCGTAGTCAAGTAATACATTTAAATTACTTCCTATACCTCGCTCGGCTTCCCAAGTCACGAATGTACACAGAAATACGTAATTATCATCAGTTCCTATTGATCATTTATTCAGTGAAACATAATATAGGTTTGACGAGAACTCGTTTGTTGAAATTATTTAAAGAGAAACATCAAAACAGCCTTTAATTAGAGCAAAACATTACCCCGGCTTTGTGTCTCGTGTGTGAGTTATTCTAATTGCTTACCTTTTACTTGTTACGTTTTAAGGCTGAACGTTTACTACGACGGATGTTATTCTTAGTCATTAAATTATTGGGTATTTTAGAATATTTTCTTTTTATTAAAATAAGGGGGCAAACGAGCAAACGGGTTACCTGATGGAAAGCAACTACCGCCGCCCATAGACACCCGCAACATCA
>JAOTAV010000563.1:0-10446 GCA_026546445.1 Cyclargus thomasi | reverse complement strand
CACTGTTTAGACGGCAACTGTGAATCTTTATAATATTTGATCGAAGCTTATATGCAACTTAATTAAAACCAGATACGTAGTAATGGAAGATAACATTATATTGTTACTAGCTTTTGCCCGCGGCTTCTATAACTAATGTTCTTGTTGGCTTATTAAAAACAACCTTTATTTTTCTCCATCCTTTCAACTAAATGACTAACTACGCTAACAAAATCATGTCGATTGCTTACATCGTTGTTACCAACAATCAACCAACTAACAAACAAACTCACTTTCCCATTTAAAATATTAACATGTGTATATATAAGAACCCCACTTATACAACGTGCAACGTAGCAAACTCACGTTGTATCGGTGGGATTCTTATATGGATACATAAGAATCCCAACCATACAACGTGATATCGGATTCTTATATAATTTTTAGACAATAAATAAACCATTTTTACTACCATACAATTTTACAATGTCCAAAATGACGAATGGTGGTGTATAAGGGTTTATACAATGTTTATGGGTACTAACCCCTTACCTTCCCGCCCAATAGCAGATCGGTCATCGGTAATGTCCGTCATATTTCAACCCAATTGCGAAATGCCAGTATTAATGGAGACTGGAAATCTTATGCGGGCACCTTTGTTTTCGCTCACAAATTAACGAATTGTTTGGCTTTTAGCTACATAAAATTTTAAATTATGCTGCAATATTAAGGGCCTGTTTCATCGTTTTCAGATAGTCTATTTATTCGATAAATACAACTTTATTTTTTGTATGGACAGATTTTGTATGGAGAATCTGTCAAAAAAGTTGTGAATAGCCTCACAGAAACTTTAACAGTAAGCGGTGAAACATGCCCTAAATATTTTAGGGATATGGGAAACGTACAGGTAAACAGTTATATACAGTGTTAATATTGAGGATGTCAGTGTGTCCCTTAAGGTCTTACAAATTATATTTTATTATGCACTCTTTGTCACACTCTGAAAAATCTACGACGACAATAAGAAGGGAAGAAAAAGGAATAAAGAAAATTAAACTCTTTGTTAAAAAATCTTGTAGACAAATAAACAAAACCAGCGTAAACCATACACTCACAGGAAGTTTCTAGTTCTTTAATTGTTTTTTAAAGTAAAGATTGTCTGGTAAATTAGTTCGTATCGTTTCATTGCTTAACTTCGCCGAGTCAACCCCTCTTAGATCCTTGACCGGTGACCGATGAACTAAAAGCATTTTATAACTTTGATTAAACTTCTTCTGAATGTTTCTGTAAAGATCTTATTTCAACGCCTCCCTACCTTGAGCTCTTATATATCTAGTATTCTTTATTATTTACTTTATTTGTCAACGTTTCGCCGTAGGCAAACCATGCTGCGGCACGAAGAGGCTAGCTCAAAGCAATATATCCCTCATATTAGTAGCTATGTGTGCCCTCAAGTATAGGGCACACTATCTACTAATTTTACTACATTTAGTAAAATTTGTAGCTATGTGTGTACTATACTTTTCATGAAATTACTTGTAAAATAAAAAAGAAAGCGAAAAAGGACTTTTAATATTGACTTTCGACTAGAACGTGATTACGGTGTACTTTCGGAGCAAATAAAAGAAACAAAAGCAAAATAAATAAATAGTAAATGTGCTTCGTACGGGCAAAGTCTTATTTATTGAGAAGTTTCCGGAGAATTAATGGCACAGCCATGGGCAGGAATACCGTATGTTGAAATTTAGATTTGATTTCCCTATAGACCAAGTATCGGAGTGTAGGAGAAAAGAAGTAATAGGGCAATCGTAGATTACCTTACGTGACGACTGAGTTTCACTCAACAGGTGTTGTATACAACTTGTCTAGCCAAAATGTTTCTTAGGTGCAAAATTATAAGCTTATTCTAGCTTACAACTTTGCACCTAATAAACATTTTAGAAGGATGAATAAGGTAGAGTAGAATAAAAAAAAACTGAATGCCAATATAATTATTTAATTCTTATACAAAAATGCAGAGAAGTCTGCAACTCAGCATATTCATTTTTATAAGTTAAAAATAATTTCTAAGACTGACTGGCTAGGATTTATTGATCCTTCGAATACATCCTCTGATGGCTTCAGCTTTTTTCGCTGCTGAAAAAAACGATATCCTGGTTAGTTAAGGCGTATTATAATATATACATACTAAAAATTGCGTCAAGGAATTTTTAGAGCATCGATAAATAGCTTAAAATTCAAATTATTCCCAGCGTTTGCATACAATATTATTTCCCGTAAGTCGATGTATTTCAGGGAATGCTCTATTCCTTAATTTGAACACAAGTTGAAAGCTCGTTCAATCTCCTGAGTACTGCCCTCTAACTGCAGCACTTGATTATTTAGTAACATGAAGTAGAATTATTATTGTAAAGTTAGAAGTGCTGTGTACGTACAGTTTCTCTATTGTTTTATCAGTAAATTCATAGGCAGATGACGAACTTAAGTATTATAAATATTCGGTCACGTTATGCCAAATCCAGCCGACATATTATATTAACTTGCTGTTGTCGGTTCAAAATAACTGGGCACGAAATTCCATAGAAAATTTTATACTAGCTTTCTAAGAATGTGTAGTATGGGACTCAACTTCCTCAAAATATGGTATGAAAATAATAAATTGGTTTGTTTCGTACGATAATCGTGTCATGGAGGTGCTGGGGAGCAAATACAAACAGAAAACACGACAGATCCACAAACATCTCAATTATTCCACCATTTTAACAATCTATTTACACTACCCATAATATATTCAAGAAACAAAGACTAAGAGATCGTGTCTTAATTACAAATTCCTAAGTAACGAACAAATTTCCTACCCACGCGACGGCAGAATCCCTACACACAAGTTTTAGGATAACTGCGGCCTTTAATTAAATCATCAATAGCAGAGCTCCCCTGAGCCGTCTCTACGGGCGTGATAGATGGCCGTCTTTGAGAATAATTACTTAGAAAAAGCAATACCGAGCAAAATGAACCAGGTTTTAGAAGAATTACCTTAAAATAAACGTTATATTTCACTGTTGCGTTTGTTTGTTGTTTCGCTTTAAGCAGCATTTCATGTTATATGTTTCAAATTGTGTATTTTATTCTATATAATAATACGCGAGTGGAAATCTTTGTAGCCATTTTTACGGAAGACGCGTAGATGTAGAAGCGTGAAATTTCTCCCAGTTATATGGAGTAGGAGCGGGAAAAACAATATTATCTAAATATGCTTAATTCATCCATATTTTTAATGAATAAAACGCTACGCACACTACAATATTTTAATATGACACGATAATCATACATGAAATATTCTCAAAATACTCTTTTGTTTATTTTTCTTTCCGATTTTTAAAATAAAATTCAATGGCCTAGTAACGAGAGCTTTATGCCAAATTCTGTAATTTGTGTTGTGTGAATTCTCTGTGATTGAATTGAGAATAGATTATAGTTTCTTTTATAATTATGATCGAATTTAGAGCAAAGACGACCTCTAGTATGAATAATTTAACATTTTAAAAGTTCATAATAAATCTTACCTGTTAAAACTTTAAGACAAAACTCAGCCTTATTCTTGACGCGGTTTGCTTACTTCGTCAAAAAAATTAAAAGGGTTTTCTTCCTTGGCTGAAATTAAAAAATTTAGGTACAATTTTAATTTGCGTTTTGTTAAATTAGGAAAACTATTAATTAAATTTAAAATTTTAATAATTTTCCTAATAATTACCACTATCGTCTAATCTAGGCAGTGGCGGTCATTAACCCTCTGTCGTGTTCTGTGCTGTCACTTTGTATAGAAACGACAATTGACAGAGGATTAACGACACATTTTTTGACATAGGATTAATGGCGGCAGTCACCTAGATCGGGCGAAATCCACACACACTAACAATTTCTTTCTTTGTGAAAGATGGTAACAAGAACAGTACTTACGGCATTCTTTTGTTGGGATGCAGGTTCCATCTTTGTTATTTCTTGCAAATCCTTCTTTGCAGACACAAGCTGGATAGTTGCATTTCTGGTTACCACCTTGGCCTTGTTGACAGGGCTGCGGTGTAAGATCGTAACAATATTGTGGCCGACAGATAGAGTTTTCGCACTTTACGAACTCTTCGTTGACTCCACATTTAGCTAAAAAAAACATATACATCTTGCTATGTAAGTTACTTAAAATATAAAAGTAAATCATGAACCCTGTCTTTATACAACATTTTATTAAAATCCATTTAGGACTTTCAGCGTGAATTATGGACAAACATCCAAACGAATGTACAGTTATTTAGTGTGATCTCCCCTATAAACTTACGTGGTGGACATTGGTCGTTGGGTACACATTTTCCGTCGTCGGTTCTTAGCAGCGGTTCCTTGCATCTACATCCTGGTTGACAGGCGCCTGGTATCAGGTCAATGCAGAGAATACCGAGTTGGGAGCACATCCACCTTCCGCAGCCAGCGTTCGAACAACTGTTGTAATCCTCATCAGGTCCACAAGTGACGTATGAAGCTGTACAGAATTTGTTAATTAACAAAAGATAACATTTTACTTGGTACTTTACTTAAGCAGTTTATAATATATTATGCATATAGTAGGATAATTGACTTCTTATAAGAACATTCGTATGGTCAATGAAAAAGTTGCGATAAACTTTAAGCAGGCACTACATAATCAGCTATGATCGTTAATCTATATGATAATAGAGAATATGCAGGATTTTTTCCCTTTCCAATCAGTTTTTTGATAAAATTGAAAACAACGAAGTTACAAGCCTTTTTAGAAAGAGAGATCCGATATTGATTGTGACGTCAAAGGCTATAAGCTGCATACAAAGTTCATACTAAATTACGTTTTGCGAGAAAGAGATAGAAAACTTAAATCGCGTATTCCTTACTTATTTCTCAACAGATGTCTGAGATTTTTTGTGATATCTTTAAGCCCACTACCATTCAATAAATTTGGTTTTACACGCATCTTTCCTATTATGAAAACAATCGTCTTTAGTACTTTGTCAACGAGTTGATTATAGGCGAACATAGACGACGAGCAGAGCCAAATATATCCAGTCGTGCTCGTCTGTCTTCGTCTGTAATCGCCAATTATGAATAGGAGTGGTGAAAACCCATAAAATAAGATTTTAGTAGAAGTAGAAGTTAAAACCCGTACAATAAGATTTAAATTTCGAACAAACCTGTGCGACCGATACGACTGCGATGCGGGAGCGTCTGCCGCACGGCGGACGCTCAAATCAGTGACTTTCATAAAGACACGTTACCATAACAAACCACTTCTTACCTCAAATATTTACTCAAAATTTGCTACTCAGCTTGCTCTCAGTCTATTAGTGACTGTTCTAACAAAATATAAAGTAAGCGGTTCGCACCGCAGCCGCGCAGGCATGTTAAGTCCCGCGTTGCAGACGCTCCCGCACCGTGTCCTGCGTCCCGCATTGCAGACGCGCAAGTTTGATCGAAGCTTTAATTTTGCCTGCGAAGTAACTTACGCTGTGGACATTCATGACTATGTACACATCTACCATCGTCAGTTTTCAACTTCCAGTCCTTGCATCTACAGCCGGGCTTGCATCTACTTTCATCTATTGGATATCTGCATAAAGTGAAATTTTCGGAGCACAATGATCTTCCGCAGTCAGTAATTGCACAGCCGTCGAATTCTTCTTCAGCACCACAAGTAATATTCAGAACTGTAAAAAAGTTTAACACCTTAAGAACATACACACGTTTGTTTAGGAGATTACAGGTAGAAGCAAAACGAAAAGTAGCGCGATTAGATGCTGCATAAGAGCAAAATAAAATTAAAAGTTTTTATTATCATCGCATGTTTGCATAATATATTTTTATGACCTTGTTGGTATATAGGATTAACAGACCAGACTTATCCTTTTCACAGACTAAAATATAAAAGTTGGTACGTAGGTCGGAGTAACTTTTATAGGTTACTAGCTTTTTCCCGGGGCTTCGCTCGTGTAGAATTCGAAAGTCGCGTAAAAACCATGTACTGGGGCCGTTGTAGTGCATGCTATGTATCAGAGATAGCGCTGTATTTGAAAATGATTTTCCCGGCTTTTCTCTCGAATATTTTCCTGACATTTTTTTTTGCTACAAACCTTATGGAGCCCGAGATATTTCTAACGAATGAAAAACCGTAGAAATCGTTTCGTGCCTTCTGGATTTAAATATGTACAAAGTTAAGGCAATGCAAAACACACTTACGACAGTGCTGTGTTGGTATACAAGTTCCGTTACTGTTTCTTACGAAACCCTCCTTGCACACACAACCTGGATTATCACACACTGTTGT
The DNA here is from genome assembly GCA_026546445.1 of Cyclargus thomasi. NCBI lineage: Eukaryota > Metazoa > Arthropoda > Insecta > Lepidoptera > Lycaenidae > Cyclargus > Cyclargus thomasi. The sequence goes on along the minus strand of JAOTAV010000563.1, from coordinate 4,124 downwards.
CTGATTGTTATCGGCTTGCTGGCAGTTCACGGGCGACTCTATGGATGCACACGTTAGAGGCCGGCACACTGAGTCCACACAATCAACGTATTCTTCATTAATTGAACATTTAGCTGAAATAGTATTGTTAAATGTTTTTTAAATATAAAGCATTTTGAACATATTTTCTCCTTTTTTTTTTTTGGAGGGAGGTGATCACGGAAGACCAGCGGTGATGCCGCGACTGTCATAACCTGAGTGGTCCCCTTTTTCTTCAGTTTTGGCGTAACACTGTCATAAATTTATTACTAATTAGTTTAAGGTTCTTTTGTTTTTTGTTTCGATGTATATTTTTTTTGGTGTATTATTTGTTTTACTTCTACTAAAGCTGTGTAATGTTTTAAAATGGGAAATAAAGGTTTATTTATTTAAAAACGAGGTTTGAAAGTTAATTTATAATAACGACAGAAAACGCTGTTTCTAAGCTACGAATAATAAAAACTAGAAAAACTCCAATACTATTACCGTTCGTAATTTGGTTCCTTTACCGCGGTCATTAACCCTCTGTCAAGTTATTTATCTTTCTATACAAATTATAAATCTTGATTGACAAAAAGCGGTGTGTTGTCACTTTGTTGTTGTCGGTCGCAGTGTATAGAGATGACAAATTTTTTGACTGAGGATATTAATCCTCAACAAAAAAATTCGACTTGAATGACCGTTTCCGACTATAATAGGCGAAACGCTTTGACAAGATTTTGGACAAGCCCCATAGAGCCATATTTTTGTCAGAGTTCTTCCGTAGATTTTAACCTACTTCCAAAAACGAGAACGGAGGTATAACCTCTGTTCGGTTGTGGATATTTTTTTATGTATGTTTGTTTATGTATATGTTCAACATTTGTATGGAATAATATAATCCCTCCTTAAAATTTGTATGGAAACATATTTGGTTTTCATAGAAGCATACCAAGTAAATGCTACCAAAAATTATGATTTGGTACCAAGGTTTATGATGGTTCCAAAGGTGCTGACAGAACTCTGAATTCCTTAGAGATTTAAGTTTGGGGGTTTCGGAGTTGTTTTAAGAACAGTTAGCGAATGCTATTAAGCAAATTATATTCCTCATCATCAATACCATTCCCATCACACCATGCATCATTATATTATGAGCCAAGAACACCTCAAAATGCGTATGGAAACATATGGAAATTTTGGTTTCTTAAGAAGCATGCCAAGTAAATGCTACTAAGAAAACTCTTAAAGATCCATGCGTCGGATGGGCATGTAAAAAGTCTGTCCTGCTCTTGATTTCTGTAATGTCGGTCTCCGTCCTACTGGGTTACGAGAGTAAAGGAAGAGAGAGTGCTCTTGTGTACTGCGTACACAATTGGGCGCTATAAAATCCTAAGTAGTAGGCCTGGTTTCTATGAAACAAGCCACCGTCACCGAAACCGTTGTGGGAGCTATTATTATTATAGTGGAGCATATAATTTTCCACACGTCCCTTGAAATATCTCCATAAAAGTTGCCAAACAAGATAAATGTCCAAAAACAAAAAACCCGACTGCAAGAACGATTACATTACATACATACATTCTCTCAAAAAACATAAGTCTCCTTCTGGCGTAGTCGGGTAAAAAGCATTAAAACAGTCATATTTCAGCGTTACAACATTAAGAACAGACACGTTTGTATCACGTTCAAAATCAAGTATACTCACGCGGTGGACATTGGTCACTTGTCACACAGTTTCCTTCGTCATTCCTCAGCATGGGCTCCTTGCACCTACACCCTGGTACACATGCACTCTCCACAAGGTCGTAACATCCGGCTACATCCGGTTGCGAGCACAACCATCTCCCACAGCCTCCGTTAGCACAACTGTTGTACTCCTCATCAGCTCCACAGGTAATATTGACAGCTGACAAAATTTGACATAATAATAGAACTCATTTTAAAAAAATGAGAATGACTCACAATTTTTTATTTATTTTTAAAAATATTTAATTTTTTTTCCTTCTATATTTTGATTTGTTATTTCTTTGTGGTGAGGTATTGTTGTTAATAAAAATATATATAGTCAATGCAAAGTTTTATGTTAAGCTAAATGTTTTAAAAGGTATCATTATTGTATGTTAATAACAAATCAAATGAAATTCGTTATTTACTACGCGAAAAAGAATAATAAATTACTACTATATTATTCAGCTACAATAATTAAAACAGCAAAAAAAAAAATCAGATTCAGCTACAATACTTACAACCAGCTAAACCAAACTCCACACAGTTGATCAGAAGAGCACAGTTCAACAGAATAAGCCACATTTTTTTTAATCATACGATAACAACATGCAGGACTACTTATATAAGCAATCAGGCTGTTTATAAACCTAAGTCTGCGGGAAAACGACTAAGTCGGAAAATTACCGTAAATAATTCTACAGGGTGTATCAGAACTATATGATTATACCATATTATACTAAAGTATACTTCATCAATCCTGCATATAGTAAAAAATTATATGTGATATGAATTGAGTTTTTTATGCGGGATGTAAATAAGTAAGTGATATGTGTCGGTTCACTGTGAAAGTGGCAGCGTTGAAAGCAAAAAAAAATCGTACGCGCAAACTTATGTCGCTAGGGTGCTTGCCCATTGAAATCACAAAAGTTATGCTATTAGCGTTGCTACGTTAACAGTGAACTGTAAGAGACATATACACACCCTAAATTATCATCACTTATTTTGTTACACCCTGAATATTGATGCCTGTACCTGTTGTTTGCATCAATCATTTTGATTAGGTTTATTATTATTTGAATCACGAACAATACAGAAACCGGTCGTATGTGGGGTTTTTATAATCATTCCTCATCATTTGGTTGCTTCGTCAAGGCGCGAAGGTACGACATACGATGTATTTATTTGAGTCAGAGACGGTACATAGGTCTGCCGTCTATGACTCAACTTACGCGTTGAGGGGTCAAGTCATGATTTATGTTAAATATCTCTACCCTCAAGATCGTAACTTAGTCATGATTGTCTTGCTATAGCCCAACTAAATAACGCAGGTCCAGCATATTATTCTGCTGCCGAATTATTTTGTCTGATGGTGAACACAACAATAATAATTGTTTAATTTAAAATTTCGAAAATCGAAATAATTGCCTGTTAAACTTAGATGTTAATGACACATCACTAACGCTATCTTGACTATGACCTCTGTACCGCGCCCTAGGAACGTGGACGGGGCGGGGGACGGGTAAAAATACTACCGCCGTCTACGTTGACGGCCAACTCACAGAGTAGCGGAGCCGGTAACCATGATAGGCCTTCCCCGCCGTTGTCAAGCTATACCACTATATAAAAACCACGATTGACAACAAATTTGCAACACAATACTTAAGGCTTATACATGGGCTAGTTGGGAAAATTTTAAAATCTTAAAATTATGTTAAAGCGTTAAGCACGTTAATCAAAAAATATATATTTTATAGAATGATCTTCACTATTTCGTTACTAGCGAGGACTTTTTTCCTGAACTTATATTTAATCAGAAAAAAATGTACTGTGGACCTCGATTTTTTGTAAAAAAACTGCGAAACTAACCAGTTGAGATGAACCATTTTATTTTACACAATACAATTTAAGTAACACTATAATCCATAAAGAGGAATTCTTATTTCATGTTTTTATTAATTATAAATTAATTATTTTCTTTTAGCGGGGGGTGATTTTCGAAACTCCGAGTCAAGGCCGTTGGCGCCTGTATCCCTCTTAATAACTGTCAATTGCAGTTTACAAAGAGTAAAAACAGAGGATTACTGACCGCCACCGCGAAAGCACTGTAGTATACATCACAAAATTAAGAACTATGTTTACAAGGTTCCGTGTATTTCAATAGCAATCACTAATTACTGTTATCGTTCAAAATTACCAAACTCTTTGGTAATTTTCCTTTTGATCGACCAGCTGGACAGTGGACATACAAGTTGATGATATAGAATCTATACTATACATTAACACAATATTCGTGCTGCAGAAACGAGCCATACGAGCCATATATTATAAAATGTCTGCATTTGAATCTCTGAGAAGTAAATTCAAAGAAATAGGTATTCTAACTGTTGCTTGTCAATACA
>JAOTAV010000562.1:0-10447 GCA_026546445.1 Cyclargus thomasi | reverse complement strand
AACCGGCCAAGTGTAAGTTGAACACGTGAAGGTTCTTTACTAGCACAGAGCAAAAAATGGGGAAAACGCATTTCTGAGAGGTTTAATTTTTTTTTAATTTTGAATTTATAAAAAAAAAATTAAATTGATGACAAAGTTTAAAATTTATAAAAGAAAAACTTAAAATAAAAATGTGGGATTGGTGGAAATCGAACCCGGGCCTCATCGTACGAAAGTAGGCACCCTAGCCACTCCGCCACGGCACTGATGATAAGCCCGTCGAATTTATCTGTATCATTATGAAAGGAACGAAACCGCAGGAAACATATTAGTTATATTAGAGCCCCCTTTAACCATTAAATGTATTTTGTTCACATATTCTGTGAAAATTTTAACTCTCAAGCTATTACCTTTCTTGAGATACAACCTGGAGACAGACAGACAGACATACGGACAGATGGAAAGACAAAAATGTCTAGTAATAGGACACCGTTTTACCCTTTGGGTACGGAACACAAAAAAAAAAAGATTTACAAAAATTCTAATCGCAGACCTTTCCATAGCCGCTTAGGTGCGAAGCTTATAAAACCTATATTCTAGATACGAGAATTGGACCCTAGCTCAGTCCGATACTTTATGGTAGCATTTCACATCCAATTTGTTTCCCCTATAAACCATCCAACTTTTTAATTGCAAATCAATCTTTAACCCCTCACTCAGACTCGTTAATTAAAACATCGGGGTGCATAATACCCCACGGGATAATATAAACAACTTATTTTGAATACATAATTCATATCGTCTATTGTTTTCTGAGTGTATTCTATCTCTTTTTAAAAAAATATTATTTTTTTTAATGAAAATGAAACTTAAGTTTTTAGGGTTTCAGAAAATCGTGATGGTTCCATTTGGCCTTTTACTATAGATCAACGAAAGGGCTTTATAAAATTGATTAGGGAAGTTGGGCCACTGCGCCGGTAAGCTCAATCACCGAACGAAATACATCACAACGCCGTTTCACGCCACTTTTCTGTGAGGCCGTGGTATCTTCCCGGTGGAGCTGGCCCATTGATGAAAGCATGGCTCTCCCACGTAACTAACCTAACCTAACAATTTTTGAATGTTCCATCAGCTATAGAATAACTATGCGATAAACGAGCGGCCTTTAATCAGGCGCTGGTCCTGCATTATTCATGTGGCAATCGCCACTCGCACCAAAAGTCACTTCGAATTAAAATTTCCAAAACACTAAATATTTATGCCACCAATATGTATGATAATTTGAGTGTTACTGTCGTTTTTTATATAATTTTTTGTAAAGTTATCTTATGTATTTATACGCGAGCGTAAAAGCATTTAATTTTTACCAGTTATAACAAGATACCACGGCCTTACAGAAAACTAGCGTGAAACGCCGTTGTGCTGTGTTTAGTTCAGTAAGTGAGTTTACTGGTGGCCCAACTTCCCTATCCCTATTCCCTATTCTTTTTTAAAGCCCGGCAATGCACTTGCGATGATGTAATAGATGTCATGTGTGCCCATGGGCGACGACAGTTGCTTACCTTCAGGTAGCGCGTCTGCTCGTTTGCCCTCTAAATATAATAAAAAACACACTTTCGCATTTTTAATATAATTCATTAGAATGCGAAACAATAGGATTTGCTTACTGTCACTATAGACCCTAATGTCTAAAATTTTTACAATGACGATCTTTTTTCTTCGTTGACGATTTTCCAACGGACACCTTTTTACATAGCCAGCAAAAGTTACGTTCAAGTCGAGGCGCGAGCTGACGAATCTCCATAAAACTCGTACAATTTCATCAAACTTCCTTTTCTATGAAACCATTCTTCAAGATTGATTTTTTTACGAGTATGATACAATCGAAATCGTATAAGCCCGCCCTAAGCACGGATTGCTTCTTTGAGCCGAGCTACCATTCAAATACAAGGATCGAGCCGAAACTTCGCATGAAAAAGGTAAATGCGATACGGACTTGTGATTTGGCAGTACAAAAATCGAATACAAGCCATAAACCTTCGCAGTTTATCTGACTGTGTACTTATTCCGATCGATATTATTCGTCTACTATTGCTAAGGTTTGGTGTTTAAAAATTAATGTATATAGCCTTGAGTTATTTGATTTCTTTTATAAAATTCAACAGAATATATTCATATTTCATCAGGTTTAATAAGTTATAGGTTATTCCTATTCCGTCACGCACTGATAAAATACTAGCTTTTGCATACAGCTTCGCTCGTGTGGTGTTTCAAAAGCGCCTAAAAATACAAATATTTTGGAAAACCGTTGTTTTTAGCCGGCTGATTAAATGAGACTTGAGTTCTGTAAAATTAGTTTTCGGGTTACATTTGAGTTAATTACAGTTAATTATTATGATTTCATTACGTTATAATTGCAAAGCTGGAATTGTAAGCTGCATTTAATTATTGCATCACTAATACACGGTTTATTTATCAATTATTATTTTGTGTATTATTTTAAATAAGTAGTAATACTTAAGGGTGTGTAGGTGTTATGTAGAGTTTACTTTAGGTACAAGCTACGATGCTGAAACAAAAAAAAATATCATTTAAATATGGATAAGCGCCACAGGGACATGAGTTTGCACATACAAAACACAAATACCTAGGATTAAACCTGCTCAAAATAACCCCCCCCCCCTCAATAGAAAATAATAATTATAAAAATAATAAGAACACAACAATTTGCCGTGGAAGAGCCATGCTTTGGCACGAATGGGCCGGCTCAACCGGAGTTATACCACGGCCTCACAGAAAACAGGCGTGAAACGGCGTTGTGCTGTGTTTCGTTCAGTGAGAGAGTTTACCGGTGGTCTTTTTATTCCCTTATAGAAAGGCCAGCAACGCACTTGCGACTCTTTGAATGTCGCGAGTGTCTATGAGCGACGGCAGTTACTTTCCATCAGGTGATCCACCTACTCGCTTGCCCCTTAAACGTCATAAAAACCAATAAATATGAAATCCTCCTTATTATATAAAATATATTGTATAAAAATCGTTCACCTTAACCGGTTAGTTTATTAGTTATTCCAGCTTTCGGTTCCGACGTCCACGGTACACTCTTTTCTAATTAACTATAAGCTTAAAGAAAAAGTCCTCGCTAGTAATAAAAGAATGAAGATCATTGTATAATATATAATTTTATAAGAGATTAAACTTGCCCCACTAGCCCTGTATGGTACAAGCCATAAACGTATATTTATACAAATACATCTGCGATAGCCACATTCCAAGCGAATCAGTAGTTTTCGTGTTAAAGGAAAAGTTTCATACAAACTCTTCCTCTTTTTTCAACTTAGAGGGGTTGGGGGGAAGTTTTTTTACACTAAATGTTATGTTGGTAGAAGACAAATATAACTGTGAAAAACGCATCCAAATCGAATAAGTAGTTTCCATTTTAAAGAAAAATTTGATACAAACTCTTTTCTCCTTTTTTCCCGTTAGAGGTGTGGGGGGGGAGAGAATTATGTACCAGATTTTAAGTTGAAGAAGACAAATACCTCCGCGAAGACCTCATTCAAAACGAATATGTAGCTTTCATGTTAAAGAAGAAGTTTGATACAAACTTTTACCTCCTCTTTTGTCCCCTTAGAGGGATGGGGGGACATTTTTTTATGCATCACATGTTAAGTTGAAAGAAGACAAATACAACTGTGAAAATCAAATCGGATCAGTAGTTTTCGTGTGATGCTGGAACAGACATACAGACAGACAGACATCAAAAAAAACTAACTACATTTTTGGCTTCTATATCGACGTAGAAAGATCCCTCGCTAATTATTTTTTGAATATAATTAAATTTACAGAATTTTCATTTCTACAGTTTTATTATATGTATAGATTTAGTCAGTATTTGGCGACTGGCACCGAAAACTGACACTATTTACAGGCAGTCAGAAGTTCGTCAGAACGTTCTTTACTGACTCGAAACAGCAGTTGACTGACGTCATTTACTCAATGTAAATTTGCCTCAACTTAGAATTAAAGATATTCGCTTTTCAACCTCATATCTGACCACCTTGTTTCAGGTACGACAGGACAATTTCGGTGCTCATTAGACTTTCATTGCTATTAAATTGCAAATGTACATGCCGTTATGAAGTGGATGTCCGTAAGTGCACTGAATAATTTAGCTTTGGCCGTAACAATGTAGTTTGGAACTAATTTCGACACGTAAATTACTAGAACAGTCAGATTATAATTTGCATTGGCTGTTATTCCAGTCCAGTGATAGAATGCAGCGTTGTGTTACAACTGGAATAATAAGATCGGGTGCTGGAATGCACGGAACTGCATCCATTTGTATTCCAGCGCATAACAGTGCTGTTTGCAATATAATTTCAGTAATTAATCTATAGTTTGACCACAAGCGCTATTCCTTGGCTTGGTATGAGAGCGGCCGCGTTATTCTGTAAGTTAGATCACGTTGGAAGTCAATGCTGATGGCGATAGTATTCTACCTAACAAAACCCATCCCCCGCCCCGTCCCACGTTCATACACTGTTAAAAATTTCCATAGTAAATTTACTGAATTTGTGTAGGAAGTTTTTACGCACCACATTTTTAGAAATGTAAAACTCAGTCATGCAATTTTACAACACAATTTATTACAGACTATTTGTAAAAATACTACCTTATAATACTACTTCGTGTTTGAGCTATTACAAAATGTAATATTACAACAAATGCATGTTTAAATTCCAATACAATACAAGATTTTGGAATTTTTGGATGCATTTGCGTAGTAAAATTGTAGAAAATTTACAACAATTTTCAATTTCAATTTCATTCAAGCTATATTACTATAACCGACTGTATAAATCAAAAAATATTTTTTGCTTAAAAAGTGCGAGTTGTACTCGCGCAACTTGGGTTTCGTAGCAGTATAAAGCAAAAAATTGTTAAATCGTATTTCTGAAGGTTTCAAATTAAAAAAAAAACAAATTTATAATAAAGTTTTAAATTATTTATCACAAAGTTATGTATTTCTTTAAAGAACAATAGGTAATTAAATTACTTTGCTAATTTGTATAGGTGGGATTCGAATTTCAAACCCTCGTTTTTTAGGAGACTGGTGCCACCAGAATCCACTTGGCCACGTTACTGGTGACAAGCGTGTCGAATTTATCAATCTATTATTAAGGAAGGAAAAAAAAACACATTTGTTGTACCACAGTAACTCTTAAACATTTCATTTAGTTTGTTTTTATTATTTGTTATAATAGCGACAACAGAAATATATATTCTGTGAAAGTTTCAACTCTCCAGCTAATAGCTCCAGCGTTCTTTGGGTACAGAACCCGAAAAATATAGTCGTATGAAAAAATCAGCCTTAATATTAATACAAACAATTCTATGTACGAAGTCACATCTAGTTAATGCCAACATAAATTTAATGCACGATTTGCGATTAACGATATTTTAAACTGAATTTGATGTGCATAATTACCGGTGATCCGCTGTAATGATCCGGATTACAGTTATCCACCGATTTAGTCTGTCGGTTAGCTGGTTTATTAAGGATTAGTGCACCTACATTTATTTTGAATGGATTAATATAATGTACTAGCTTTTGGCCGCGACAAGATTCACTTGAAACTTTAAAAATTATCCCGTTTTTACAACATTTCTTGATTACTGCCCGGTTCCTATTGGTCGAAGCGTGTTTTATAGCGTAGAACCTTCCACGATAAATGGACTAATCAACACAAAATAACTTTTTTTTATGATAATTAGGGGGGCAAGCGAACAGACGGGTTACCTGATAGCAAGCAACTGCAGTCGCCCATGGACACTCGTGCCATCCAAAGAGTCGCAAGTGCGTTGCCGGTCTTTATGAGGGAATAGGGATAGGGGGATTAGGGAAGTGAGGCCACCGGTAAACTCACTAACTGAACTTAATACATCACAATGCCGTTTCACGTCAGTTTTCTGTGAGGCCGTGGTCACACTCCGGTCGAGCCGGCTCATTCGTGCCGAAGCATGGCTCTCCCACGGCAATGAGCTTCCATATTATGTATTTGAGATCGGAAAATGTCTCATTGGTACACGCCTTCGGCGGGGTTTGAACCTGCACCCTCTCGAGTGCGAACCAAAAGGTCTTACACACTAGGCTCTTCAATACCAGCCAGTACTTCCTGAGATTAGCGCGTTCAAAGAAACTCTTCAGTTAAATATTTTTAGTAAAGATGCAGTACACTGTCTAATCACAAGCCTATCACCGAACTAATCGAACGCGGCGAATGAAACAAATTTTAGAATTCGATATATGAAATGTCATGGAACCTCGCACTTGCAAGTGTCAAATAATCCGAGTCGTCCAAATAGTTTGCTGTCAAAGTCAAAGAGGGCTTGACCATTAAAAGAGATAATAAAAGTTATAGAATTCCTAACCAGCTACTGGGTAAAAATTATCTTAAAGCTCAGGCTTTCCATTTAGGAGAGTATCGTCTTTTCTCTCAAGATCGACAGTATGGTTCGTTAACCCTCTGTCAAATTTCTATACAAAAGGCGTTTGTCAACAACAAAGTGACAACACTTTGTTGCCCAATCGCGTTTTCTATGGAAATTATAAAATTTTTGACAGACGTTTGATGAACCATTGGCGGTATGGTTGAGCGAATGCATAACAGGGTTGTACTCCCAAACCGTTTGTAACAAATCGGTTGTATCTTACTTTAATAAAGTCGAATTGACGTTGTTATCACGGCAGCATTTGTGTGAGCCGTTTGAGAGTAGGGGTCCAGGTTCGACATCAATTCGATTCCGCTTTGATCGTGATCCATACGCTGAACAAACTCAATTAAAAATCGATGTCGCGTAGTATATACAACAAGGTTTAAATCATTGATCCCGGATACGTTATTAAACTCCAGTGTGGCTCAGTTGGTGAGCGCGTCGACAGCGTAAGCCGGGGAGACGCGGGTTCGAATCCCGCCGACGGAGCAAAAAGTTTTTCATTGTTCCTGGGTCTTGGATTTTTTGGATCGGCAGCGGTATCCAACCACGAAAACCCTTTGATATGATCTCAGGGAGCCCGAGGGACGTGCTAAAGCTGAGTCTTGGATGTGTATTAAATAGGTGTATCATATAATAAAAACCTTAGATATGTGTATAGTATAAAAAGTATTAAATATATTTCCGTTATCTGGTACCTGTAACACAAGTCCCTTGGGTACCTAGCACGGGTCAGACTGACGTGGTGTGAAGCGTCCATAGATCTCCATTCCCCGAAACATCGTACAACAACACAGAATTCGTATGAAATTCCGTGCAAAGTTATATTGGACTTACTATAGTGTAGATGTTGCGGGGACCAAAACCTATTGTGGTTGAGTAAATTCGATTCTTAAATGTATGTAAATTAAGGACGCCTTCACAGGAGGTAACGAGTACGGAGTAACGCACCAGAGTGTGACTTCTATACGGTCTATGCAATAAAGGCTGTCGCATGGCTGTTGCATGGCGGTCGCATGACTGTCGCATGGCTGTCGCATGGCTGTCGCATGGCTATCGCATGACTGTCGCATGACTGTCGCATGGCTGTCGCTCTGATATTTTGGCTCTGCTCAAACTGGACCCCTTAGCGAGTGGTTGATCGAAAACAGATCGTCTGGTAGATGCCTATTTAAAATCTGTCATGCCCTAAAATTAAATTAGGCTTTAAATGTACTTTGTGAGACAATTCTGGTATTTATTAAGCGATCGAGGTCATCACTAAGCCGTATCAAGTACGGTTCACGAAGCGGGGATTTGACAAAATTTAATTATGACGACGCACCGCCACAGTAGGTGAAACGTAACCAGTAGGCCAACTTAAAAATGTTTAAAAATTTACAGGTTTGACGTAATATGATATATCGGCCAGCACGCCCCGTGACTCTGCATTGCTTCGCGCCGTAAGGTACTAAACAATTATAATACTAATTATCAAATAGGGAATATGCGTGTAAAACAAAATTTATTGAATGCAAATTATTACTACTATAGATAGTTGGTTAAAAGATATACAGAATGACAAAAACGTAATTTAGTATGAACTTTGTATGCAGCTTATGGAATTTGACGTCACAAATAATATCGGATCTCTCTTTCTAACTGATTACTTTAAAGACTTGTAACTTTGTTGTTTTCAATTTTATCAAAAAACTGATTGGACTACATCGATTTTTTAACAACGTAAGATTTATTTAATTAAATAATAAAAAACCATGCATATTCCCTATTGTACGATGTGAAACACTACGGCCTCAAAAAATGGCGTGAGACGCGCTTACGCTGTCGAATCTGTGTGTTTCCCAGAATTCCCCACCTCTTTGCCCCTATTCAATATTAAACTCATTTTTTTTTAAATCAGCAACGCCGGTGACGTCGCGTGTACCTGCAGAGTCCTCCCCGGTGACGGAAGCGGGTCGTGGGGCGTCCTCCCTTACCCATTCGGGCTCTGACTGCCGCGCGTAGATGTCGTGGATGGTGGCCACACAACCCAGCTGAAACTGACCAGCCGCGGGGGCGACCATGCTGTACCTGAGAATCAAATTATCCTTAGCAATGAGAAGTATAAAGTTAAGAATGGTGCAACGTATTTTAGGGTTCCGTACCCAAATGGTGAAAACGTACAAACGTACAAAAATTAAATTATCCTTAGCAATGAGAAGTATACAGTTAAGAATGGTGCAACGTATTTTAGAGCTCCGTACCCAAATGGTGAAAACGGGAATTAGTAATTAACGTTTTTACCATTTGGGTACGGGGTGTTTGTCCGTCTCTCTCCAGGTATCTCAAGAACGATAATAGCTAAAGAGTTGAAATTTTCACAGAATATGTATTTTTAAAAAAATAAAATATAAAGGATCTTTACTCATATCAGGATCAGCCTGCATCTTGAAATACTGCTTCGATGTAATGGCGTGGGAAAACGGCCGAGGAGGCAACAATACGAAAAGATGTCACCTTACAATTCCCTTATTATAGCTACCTATTATTACAACTTCCAATTACAAGTATAAGTAAAGTTATAATTGAAATTATATTCGACGCGCCGTTAAATATTATTATTATAAAAATGTTTTCTGCTATTTCGATTACTCAATAATAGATCGATAGATTCGACGCCGTTAACATCTGCGTCGTGGCACTGTGCGTGGGGCGCTAACTTAAGTTCGGAGAGGCCTAGTTTCGATTCCAATCGCCTCATTTTGTTTAATGACTTTCTTTATAAATTCAAACAATTAAAAAACTAAAGCTTTTTTATAAATTTATAACTTTCAGAAACACGTTTTTCCAAGTTTTTGTTCTGTACTGGCACGAAATTCTTCTTGGGCGAGTCCAACTCGCACTTGGCCGGTTTTTAAAAGCCATTTTGATTTATTTACAGGCATCCATGCTAAAATTATAAATGGGAAAGTGTTTTTAATATGTATCCACATATTATATTTACGAGAGTTAGGCCGTTTAATTAATTTTTTTTTTTTTAATTATATCTATGGACGCTTCACACCACGTCAATCTGGCCCCGTGCTAAGTACCCGAAGGGCTTGTGTTACGGGTACCAGACAACGGAAATATATTTAATACTTTTATACTATACACATACTTAAGATTTTTATTATACATTTAATACACATTTATGACCCAGGAACAGTAAAAAAACCTTTTTTGTTTTGTCGGCGGGGTCCGACCCCGCGACCCATGGCGTGAGCTACCAAGATACTCAACCACTGCGCCACAGAGGTCGTCAATTAAAACAGTCACACATGACGTTATTTGTGCACTGTTTGCCAGTTCACAGGACAGACTGACCTCGTTAGAGCTTTCATCAAACCTGTAATTGAATGCACTAGAGCAGACCAGGAAACCAGTAATTTGATTTCCCAGTTTGTTTGTGTAGGGCAGAGTTTTTAAATTTAAACGGAATTGAAAGCCTTTGGTTTTAAATTCTTGACAGACGTTGTCCTGCCGGCTAGGGATTGTGAATCTAATACATTCTCAAAACCTGTACAATACACACACAGAAACTTAATCAAATTTAATCAAAATTGGTCCCAGTCGTTTGGCACGAGTAAGGTCGAATGTCGACCAACTCCATCATCCGGGAATGAGAATACTGCGGCAGGATAAAATGCAACTCTATGACATAGACTACAGGTTTCATTTTCCCCTACGCCTTTAATGACGGCGACGACATTGACGATAGAGCAATGTCGCTTAAAAATAAAACTTATAGCTTAGATCATAAAGTTGCATTTTATAGGACCGAAATAATCTCGGTCTCGGTTGACGGTTTTGGTTGACAAACGACCTAAGGAGATAAACACGCGCATACATAAAATAGATATATTAAGATTCGAGCTTCTGTATAATATCTAAAACCTTGACTTACAATAGTTATGTAACTTTGTTTTTTTTATTTTTTACATAATTATTC
>JAOTAV010000561.1:0-10447 GCA_026546445.1 Cyclargus thomasi | reverse complement strand
CGGCGCCTACCACCGGTTCGGGAACTAACCCGGCGAGAAGAACCGGCGTAAGAAACTCGCACGGGTCCATCTTTTACGTAAAAGATGGAAAATAACAATAATATGTCTTAAAACTAATTTAATAGACAATAATTGTTTTCACATGTATGTGACTTTCATTCAAATTTTCAATTCACTACTTTGTTGAAAACTTTGTATCAGTGTTCATGTTATAAAAGTAAATCAATATTTTCAGTAGTCAGTTCACCTTCTCTGCTGTCGGTGGTGGTGAATTTATCATCACGGCCCGCGGGTCCACAATGACCGCCATTGTATTGTCCCGCGGCGTTTCTCGCCTTAATGATATTTTATAGAGGACAAAACTGCGCCGAACGTTTACTAATGGGTTCGACTCGGCATCCGGCCGTCTATAACCTCGCTTTTTTGAAGTCGGTAAAGAGTGCCTTTTGACAATTGAGAAGTTAAGGGCCTAGCACCACTTCCAGATAAGTGCCGTTTATGCTATCCACAATTTATACGGGCCCAAAGGCTTCATCACTTCCAACAACCCCTGTTTCACCACTTCTTGATAAGTATCGGATAGACTATAAACAACTTTTTTGACAGATAGTCTATATTTCATCTGACAGATATTATGTTATGGATATAGCGCTTTCTGGGTAGCATAATAAAGGTTTTAGCGTGTAGCCTGTATTATTATCCAGTTATCCTAAAGTAACACTGATTACAACTCAGGCTAACAAATATATAGAGTGCAACAAACCTAAGTGACGATACTTTAGGGTTTATGTATATGCCTTATATAGAATTCACTGTGAAAGTAGCCGAAACCGAAGTATTTTTCTGTAATTTATATCCAAACCAAAGTTTCGAGAAGATCAAAAATGCGTAGAAACGTATCGAGAAAAGGTATTTAATAGTGCCCTTCGCTTCGCTTTTACCTCATCTTAGCGGTGGCACTTTCGTGCCACCAGACGAGCCGTGTCACATACACCGACTCTTGTCACTGAGGCGGCACCAACTCATGTTTTTTCACTTTTAGAGCTCCCTCTTTTACAGGCAGTGGCGTAACTTCTAGGTGGCAAGATGAGTGAGATATTGTTAGATTTGAAATAAAAAAATCAAAATGGCGGATTTCGTAGTCAAAATTGTAATCCCAAAAATTTTTTTTTTTATCCATTTTCCATCCATTTAGGTCGAGTAGGGTATTTAAAAGAAGGGCTTTAAATAGCCATTCGAGAAATATACATAACTTGATGTTTAAATTGCAATGGTTCCTCAGTAGGGTTTTCTGTTTTTTTTTTACATTTGGCACATTACATTTATAGTTTTTATAGTTTCCTGAACAATTATTGGCAATCGAACTTGTACCACAACACCATGTCCCGTGGTTTCGGACCACAACAAGCTTCCACGAACGAAAGTTCCCAACACGTGTTATTTTTGTCAATTATTGATTGAATTTAATGAGGTGGAAAGTTTGGGAATGTCGTGTCGTGATGTGTCGTGTCCACACGTGTTAATTATATTGACTCAGGCTGGGAATTATAACTCCCCGCCCATTTAAACGGTTCGATAATCGCTGCGTTGAGTTCAATTTTAAATACTTAAATCTTTCGTCTCAAGTCCTTTAACACAATGTTCTCTCTATAAAAAAATCTCGGCGGCAGCGACCATTGACCCTTTTATCTAGTAATAAAATTAAATCATAAGTAAATATTTGTTATACAAAACAAAATGTCAGTAGCCTGAAAGCGTATTCGTATTTTTTGAGGGTTTTTCTGACGTTTTTAAGTGTTCCAATCCCAAAATTTTGCTTTTAATGTAAATCTGTAATACATTTTTACAGCCCGCATTTCCATCACAGTAAGACTCCACGTCTATTTTGCTTCCTTAGAGGCCGTTTCTCCACTTGCTGATATGCGTCGGATAGGATATATGATACTTATTAAGAAGTGATTTAGTTAGTTTTCGCTCTTCAGGCTCACCATTTTCTAATAAGTGTGATATATGTGTCAGATACATACTTAACTGTCCAATAAGTTGCAGCTAACCTATATGGTACTTATCTTACTACTTAAATGGCGAAACAGGCCCTTAGTCTTTCTCTTCAGACTAAGAAGGTGATTGACCCGCGATATTACCTAAAATATAACAAAAGCATGACGCCACATGACATGGATTTTGCCCACAAAATCGTATATTTACATAACTAGCTTTTACCCGCGGCACCCACTCACGATTTTTGCACCTGCGACGCCCACAGAGATTACTAATATAAAATTAAGTTGTTTTTGCTGTAGTTCCGTCATCCAAACCTACACCTCGTTAGGACAAAATCTGATCAAAACAGAAAATAAGCTTGCCTACTTAGCATGGCATTAATATAATATCTTAAAAATAACCTTCAAATGTTACAAAGTGCCATAATTAGTGCCGTAGTGGCGTTGTTGGACTTGTGGGTCTTGGGATTGTGGTTATCGTCCACGGAGGTGCGGGACCTCGCGCTGCGGGGTTGCTATCCCTAATAAGGACATTCTGAAAACTTTTGATTCAAACTTACTCAGAAATAAAAATGATTTTAATAATAGATCTTTATCTAAAGTGTCTGATTAATAAAAGAGTTAAGATTCAACCAAAATCCACAGCGAAAAACTGGCGTGAAACAACGTTGCGCTGTGTTTCGTCCAGTTAGTGAGTTTATCAGAGGCCCAACTTCCCTACACCTCCGATACGCTACGCAACGCTATAGGATATGGCCGTTGCTTTCCATCAGGTGATCCGTCTGCTCACTTACCCCTAAATTTTATAAAAAAAAACGTATACCAAAGCCTAATTTTACAAGCATTATGAATCCAAGTCTGGTTGTCTGGTTACTGGACTATTTGAAATCTGTTCTATCTTCTTTCCAGGAATTCTAATATGTTTTTGTTGATTATACAAGAAAAATAAAAGGAAATAAAACTAGAATAATAATTAAAATAAAACGGTGCATTTCAAACAGTGCAAACGAAGGACCTGAATTAAAATATTTTACGTTAATGCAAAATGATCCATGTAAAAATTAAGGGTTTGTTTCAACACTTTTTTATAAGTTCCATTTAGGCTATCTACACCTTTTTGACAGATATAGTATGGAGAATCTGTTAGATAGCTTGTAGATAGCCTATAAGACACTTATCTAAGGTGAAAAGGCCTTAAGGTCGCCTTACATTTATAAATTAAATTAAATTATTTCATAGTAAATTTGAAACAAATGTTTTCAGAATGTCTACATGTTGACCTATCACCGTTTCGGGAACACTAGAACTAGCTTATCTTTTCCGGTGTAGTTTCATAAAAAGCAAACCTACTCCCCCTTATCCCCTCTCGAACGTTACAGACATTTCAAGCAATGATTTTCCTTTTGGGGGTTCTACACGGCAGGAACAAACATTCCGCAAAGGTGCACTTTTATGCTATCCAAATTGCACCCTTAATTCATGGCGAAAGATTGAAAATAGCTATACTCGATAGACACCCTTTACAACATTAATATCTAAAATGCACCCTCAATTCAATCTTACGCCATGAACTGAGGGTGCAATTTGGATTGCATCAAGGTCGTGTTTGACAAACGGTTTATGAAACACGACCATTTACAACATTATCTAAAAAGCACCTTCAGTTCATGGCGTAAGATTGAAAATGCATTGCATCATCACCTTTAATGATGTTTGTTCACGCCCTGCAGAAACCCTATAAACAATATTTTTGGAAACAATAAGGAAACCACCAACAATGATTCATATGGTTATAGTATTGGTCACTCTTATATGATTAATAAAATAAGGCGTTATACTTATAAGGATGAAATATCGTGTAAATACTGCATAATAACATGCGACCATGGATTTTCTTAAATGTGGGGGTATTAGTTTAAACCGACTTCCATAAAGTGGGGTTATTATTTTTGTGTGAGACAAAACGCATGCAATCTCATGATACAATCGAACAAAACTCTTGAAAACAAAATAAAATTACAATAAAGTTATCTGTGTTTGCTTGCAGTCCTCTTGCAAACAAATTTAACCATAAATTCATCCATACTTCCATACTAATATTATTAATTGGAATGTTTGTTTGTCCTTTCTTCACGCCAAAACTAACCAACTAATGACTTGATTTTTGGCATAGACACAGAAAGGATGGTGAGTAATGATAATATTCCCAAAGGGAATACTTATTCGTACTTTTACGTGAGCGAAGCCGAAGGTAGAAGCTAACCTTATAAAAATCATTCCCTACGCATTTATTTTCCTATTATTTACCTCGGCTCACCGAGTGTTGATTAAACCGAAAAATATGCAATATCTTCGGCAATATTTCAAATAATCTGCAACGCATTCAATTTGCAACTATACACGGGCGCGCACTACCGAGCATTACGCATTCCCCGCACGATGCGCGCGCGCAGCGTTATACCGCGAGTAGCTCGCATGACACGACGTACATTGCTACTGCATACGGACAGAAAGGATTTCTGCGATAATAGTCAGTGTTGGCCTCTTCAAATAAGCTACTTGCTAGCCTGTTATAAGTGTAATAAAATAGAGAGGAGAGTATGTGTACTTTAGTTTACCGAAAATTAGCAACGCTGAGAGTGACCAAAATTATTTGCCCATACGCTTGTTACGAAGAAAACCTTTGAAAATAATTTTGGAATTTATTAAAAGGCATATAGAAGTTAAAATGCATCTCTTCCGGAGTCACGTTTTTGACAGCAAGCAATGCATATAAAGGACAAACTCTCTTTGTTTACTTGTATGTATGATTGATGCCTAGAAGCCCGGCTGGCATGCAATTTGGGTAATAACAATAATAATAGTGGGCAGTGGCATAAGGACGTGCCATTAAGGCCTCGGGAAGGCCGTTTCCAAGCAGTGGAACAGTATAGGCTCTTCAATGTATAATCAGGTGGTAAACCAGCAACACCGGTGCCCAGCAGTGTGATAGGCTCTTAGAAATGTATGCGGTGTTAACCAGCAATGGATGCGCCACCACGCGGCACTTCCAAAGCACTTAAGGTTGATAATTGTCGCTCTCGGCGCAACCGTATCGGCCTAGATAACGCATTTCTTATTGTACATTTGCAGATAGCCACTACAATGGCTGGTATATTTCTAATTAGGCTTATGAGACCGGCATTGTAAGAATGAGATAGTTATCGCCAGATTTGCGAGCGCTTTGTCGGCACTATCGCTTAAATTCATGTATCAGATGAATATAATTATTGTATTTGTTTTGCGCTGTATGATTTCTTGGAACCTCCCCCTATTAAAAGGCCGGCAACGCACCTGCGACTCTTCTGATGTTACTAGTGTCCATGGGCGGCGGTGGTTGCTTTCCATCGGGTAGCCCGTTTGCTCGTTTGCCCCCTTATTATATTAAAAAAGCCCCTAAAACACCTGAAGCTTCAACGAAAAGGTCAACTTCTTCCTAGGATCATTATCATGTAACCTATCCTATGGGATCATTATCATGTAACAAAAGCGTTATTTTCTAAACTTTACTTAACGGCAAATTAGTCACTTAACAAAAATGAAGTCATGACAAACGTTTTGGTGATCATTACCTACAAATTACGACTCATGACAAATTATTTAGATTTTAAGTCAAGCTCTACCCAAGTCTGGAATCTACATCACTCTAAGGGACTTACATATGGACACAGTGATCTACCAACGCCCCGCCTAAACAACTGAACGGATCGGGCTAACATTTAGCATGCAGGTATATGTTGTGCCGTAGGCATCTGCTTAGAAAGGATGTTATTCTACCCCAGGGCATTAAATAAAGTTGGTGGACTTGTACGGGCAAAAGCTAGTGATAAATAAGATTTTTTTAATGATATTAGGAGGCAAGCGAGCAGACGGGTTACCTGATGGAAAGCAACTGCCGTCGCCCATGGAAACTCGCGTCATCCGAAGAGTTGCAAGTGCGTTACCGGTTTTTATGAGGGAATAGGAAATGGGAATAGGAATATTAGGGATTAGGAAGTTGGACCACCCGTAAAATCGCGAAACATGGCTCTCCTACGTCAATGAGCATCCGTATTATGTACTTGAGAGAGAGAAAATGTCTCATTGGTACACGCCTCCACCGGGGATTGAACCTGCACCCGCTCGAGTGCGAACCGAAGGTCTTAACCACTAACCAAGATTGTAAGAATTCATGATACCGTACACTATTTTTGTTGATAACATTAGAAATTAGAAACAGTTTAAAGGACAGGCTAGTCTAGGAGGCATGACCTTTGGTTTGACGATCAGGCGCAGGACCGACTTCCTCTCTCATCTTACTTGTCAGATGATTATCTGATTAGGTGATCAGCATTGTCCAAATTTACTTTTTATTAAACTTGTAAAATAACATGTTTCCAACGCGGGAATGGAACCCATGATCTCCGGGTGAAGAGCCGAGCTCTGTACCATTATACCATGGAGGCGTCTCGAACCTATTGTGAGGTAGCCAGAAACTTGTAGAACATATTTAAATGTCTCCAAGATTCGTATCAGCCAAAACGAGTCGCTTTACGGTAGATAAGATCTCATTTGTGCACTAGTAACGTTTATGTTAATTCGTCTCTGTGGGTGTGTGGGCGAATGTCGAAACTGACTAATCTCAGTGGGCCGCAAAAAATGCCAATTTTATGCCATCTCTGCCCACAGAACCCTAAACTCGTGCGCACTTGGTGACTGGTACCCACCGCTAGTACGAACCTTTAATTAAACCCGTTCAAAGGTTTAAGCGTTACTTATTGTACATCAAAACCGTCAGTTATGGGATAATGTAGTAGCGTTATGTTCCGCTTTCAAGATTCTGCAAACTTAACTCAACAGTACAATAGTTTACTTTTCCCTGCTAAGTATAGTAGAAAGACTGATGTATAGTTTGGAACATAAGCACTGCACCTAGAAAGCCCCATGGCCCACACATTATTATCTGTGAAAATATTAATAATCGTCTCTGAGTACGGCGATTAGTTCCAAGGTAGAGGCTTGAAAGCAAGGCAAAGTTCATAGAGAATAGGATTTTTTTTTTTGGGTCTATGTCACTGACTTATCTCGGGAGTTTTTTTGCCATCCTGATAAAAAACCTTGACAGTTGTTAGTTGCGTACCCAAATGGTGAAAACGAAACCCTCATAGATTCGTCATGTCCGTCCGCATGTCAGAGCCATTTATCTCTAAAACTATAGACTAGTGTTAAAACTTACCGTGAACCACATTAGGATTTCAAAGAAATAATAATTATTATTAATAACCCCCCTGCCCACCCGGAACTCTACTTTAATGCAGGGTTTTAAATTTAACTTCTAAATTTAAAACCCTTCATGGGCGAGTACAATTTACACTTTTCCGTTTTTTTTTTTTGTAAAGTAGCTTTGTGCGCACGCGCCGCGTATTTCGTATTCCGCGTTAATTATGTACTTAATTATTTATATCGACGTTCGGTTTTCTATTAGTTTTCGCCCACACTATATAATATGGCTTTTATGGTCCGCTCTTTGATTACAACAATCTGTATGTTGTTCTGTTTTGTGGACGAAATGAAATTGATTCGGATCTATGATGGATCTATGATGGATCTAGGGTCAATTAGTTTAAACGTTATGTATAAAAGTTATCATCAGGTAGATATATTGGATACAGAGAATATTAATTTGTCCTTTCTAGAATCGTCTTAAGAAAACTACACACACTTTAAGTTAGAGACTTGGAAAAGTATCTTTACTAATATTGTAAGTACTTTATAAATACTTATATTATTAGTACTAGTTAGTGTCCGCAAATTCGTTGTGCAAAAATGTGTATATTATGCGGAAACCGTACATTTCCCCGGGATGAAAATTATCCTTTATATTGCCCAGACCTAAAAGCTGTTAAACAAAAAAAAAATTTATTCAAATCCGTCCAGTAGTTCCTGAGATTAGCGCGTACAAACAGATAACTTTTTTTGTCGATATGTGTTCTATTAATGTTCCTTAGCACCCCCACATTGATTATTTTGTATATTCAATTTACAGATATTAAATTTACAGACACTCCAATTTTCCTGTTTTCTATATGTATAGATATTGTCTGTTACTTTATTAACCTCAACCAAAGTTTGGTACTTCGATTACTGGGAAAGGCTTTATACAACAAATGTTTGTCCAACTCTAGCTGCCGAAGCTTTTCTCTGTTTACAGTCAAAACTGCTTAAAAAGCGAAAGATATATAAAATTTGTCTATAACAAACATCCCAGTATAATGAATATAAATTCACTGCACCCCGACCGCCGACCGCGTAGGGCTGCCACCGGCGAAAAACATTTGAATATACAAAATTAATTAGAAGTTTACATTACACGTACGTTTTTCCAGTGCCCCGCTGTTCCGAGGCGGGTTTTGTATATTTCATGAAATATCGAGATCTCTATCTAAAAATATTCGAAAATGCGCCGCCGTTTTCATTAGATTTCGTTTATAGTATTTCCAGTTTTTTCGACGAATTTCTGCGCTTCGACTCGTATTTTGATTTCTGTCATTTTTGTTGACATTCCAGCAAAGTTTGCCAGATCTTAAAATCAAAGTGTTTTCTTTTTTATCAATCTGTCATTTTGTCGATTTTACCAAAGAAAGAAACACTTTTCATGACGGCCACGCTAGATGAATATATTATATAAACAATAAAATTGAGACGTATGCCTGATTTTACGAGACGTAATAAAATTTCTTTGACTCATTTAAGGTAGATAAGGATCACGGAATGGACAACTATGATCTAGTTTTTGCGGGTTTAATGTGGGTGGACACTGGACAGGTTCGACATAAGTTGTTCTTTAATTTCTATTATTATTTTTGTAATGACTTTGTGTTGTAATAATCAAGTGCTAATGTTAATCTCAAGTCATTATTGCGTGGTACGTAGTAGCATATACGTCCATCATATTATAATATATCTACGGACGCTTCACACCACGTCAGTCTGGCCTCGTGTTAAGTACCCGAGGGACTTGTGTTACGGGTATCAGACAACGGAAATATATTTAATACTTTTATACTATACACAGATTTAAGATTTTTATTATATGATAAAAATATTTTATACACATCCGAGACTCAGGCACATTGATATCCTTTTGCTCCGTCGGACTGCAAATGTTAGGTACAATATAAATTGTAGCTAATAACTATGTTTGCGAACTCAGTGATTCAAAAAGTCAGTTTGCTTTTACGTGGCCTGTTGGAGACGGAAAATCGTTGTATGCTACGAATAAAAATGCCTTGGTCATTGTGGCTTTTTATTCTAATTGGAAATTTGGAATTGGCAGCGCATTATCTATAACCTTCATTGTAAAAAATACTGAAAGTTAGTTTTAATAATCAGTAAATAAAGTTTTAAAAATGTTACATTAACTATTGCATTTATTTCGGCGAAAAAAAACAAAGGCTATAGTGACCGTTTTTAGGGTTTCGTATCTAAAGAGTTAAAACGTTACCCTATTACTACGACTTCGATGTCTGTCTGTCTGTATTTCTGTACGTCTGACTGTCTCCAGGCTCTATCTCAAGAACGGTAGCTGCTAGAGAACTTTTCACTGATTATGTATTTGTGTTGCCGCTAGAACAACAAATTCTTTAACGAAAATAAATTTAATATATAAGAATTCCGTAGGGTTGTCACGAAATACTTATATACTACTAGAATATTTTTTGCATTTTTACTTTTTCTGTGAACGAAAACATGAATATGGCTTACTTATTTAAAAATATTTTTAAAAGTTGACACTTCAATTGACATTTCGTCGTATCCTACGAATTAGGGCGCTATTGCAAAAAACTTTACAGGAAAAGGTTTTTTTCTTTTCGTGGAAAAAGGAACTATTTGCAAAAAATATTTTTTCTAGGTTTATTCCGGATTGAGGCACGCACGCACTGATAATTATTGTTTTATTTAATTTTTAGTAGCAAAAAAACACTAAACAGTAGTATATAAGTATTTCGTGACAACCCTACGGAATTAGCACTACAGGCATCTGCATAGCTCTTTGTCTCGCATCAGCTTTTCCTGATGTCAGGCTCATGCATATGCAGCGTGCATGCACAAAGTATAAACGCTATAATATTTTAGGGTAAAAATATTCGGTAACTTCATGAGTTTTTAACATTGAGATATAATCATAAAGTGGACGCTGCGAAGGAATGGCTCGTGCCACTCCACTGCGGTGTTCGCGCCGCAGGGCTCTTAGTCGTACTGTAGCTTTCCGCATACGAGCGCACTAAACGTTCGACAAAATAAAAGTCACGGAAAATGCCTTCTTGTGTGTTGGGACACTGCAAGAACAGTTCAAGGAACACGGGAAAATATAACGGAATATCTTTTCATCGGTGAATATTCTTATTTAGTTGTTTATAAATAAA
>JAOTAV010000560.1:0-10449 GCA_026546445.1 Cyclargus thomasi | reverse complement strand
TAGTGTAATAGCCATTTATAATTTCGGTCTGGGGTCGATTGTAAATCGATTAAATCTATCTGACCACGGTGGTTAAAATCGGTTGATACAATTGGACAAACAACTATTCCTTTTCTAGGAAATTCCTTTTTAGATTGACATACCGTACACGGGAATTTGTTAGTGGGCTAAAAGATATACAAAAAGACGAAAAATCTCTGATTTCTGTGAAATGACAAATGAGTAAGATATTAGCGATTTAAGTTTTTTACCTATCTGTTTTTCTCAAATAATTTAGAATGAACTTTGTATGCAGCTTATAGACTTCGACGTTACAATCAAAATCGGATCTCTCTTTCTAACTACTTTAAAGATTTTTAACTTTTTAACTTTATATTTTCAATTTTATCGAAAAACTAGTTGGACAACATCGTTATTCAATAGCGATAGATTTATTGAGGCAAATAATTTAAATAATGCATGTTCCCTATTCTTGCCCAGTCTAAAGGTTTATAATAATGTTTTAATTTTTATTAAATTTAAAATAAACATTTTCTATACTGTCTCACTTGTTGGATTCAAGAACTAATCCAAAATCGGCAAAAGAAGTTCGCACAGGTTCCTATTGACGAAAAAAGTGAAATATATTTTTTTATTATTTATATATTTTTATAAATATCGATAATAAATATTTACCAACTGTGTGGTGCCCGCTTTCTTAGGCATGACATTGCAATTACAAAGGTTTCTTAAAATATATTAATTGGGTTTAGGTCCAGTCGTTTTAAGTTGTGTTTTGTTCAGCGAGTAAGCCAACCAGAGTCCAAACTTTCCTACATCTACATTCTTTCAGCAAAAAAGCCGATAACGCACTTGCAACGCTTCTGCTGTTACAAGCGTCCAAAAACAACGGTAGTCACTTTCCATCAGACAACCCGTCAGCTCTCTAACCCTCTAATTCTCATAAATCTGCATTCGCAAATTGTAAAAAAAATGCTTTAAAATTTGCCTCAGACAGACAGATTAAGTGTTAGAGT
This sequence comes from Cyclargus thomasi, assembly GCA_026546445.1. NCBI lineage: Eukaryota > Metazoa > Arthropoda > Insecta > Lepidoptera > Lycaenidae > Cyclargus > Cyclargus thomasi. The sequence continues at coordinate 9,433 of JAOTAV010000560.1, read as the reverse complement.
TTTGTGGGCAATAATCGAGTGAACTCATAAATTTATTATTGTAAGGTTAACCTTAAAGTATATTTAAGATGACATTAAGCTTTAAATTTATTGCATGGTGTATCTAACATTAAATTCGCAGAACAAAAGTTTGCTTTTAAAATTTTCTTAACGCTTCAATTGAAGAAATTATACCTATATTATGTACACTAGCATTTAGTTTGTTATATAAACTTAATATTTTAAACGTTACAATGTTTATCATGTTTGTAAGATGTTATAAACCAAGAGCTGGTAGAAAATTTTAAGTAGATGTTTGAGGCAAGCTGAAACCTTGTAATGTATCTCCTATTACAGCCTAATACGGAACTGCTGACCTGGCTGCTGAGAAGCGGGAATAAAAAATACTAAAAAAAACAAAATAAAAAAATAAATTTCCAAAAATATATTTCGCCACAAGATTGTTTAGTGATGAATAAGGATAATAATAACAAATACATTTTATTATAGTTTGCAAGCAATTTTCGCAAACTATTTTTGCACGCGCCTCTCAATACTAAAACCCTCACAAAATTATCTGGCTTATCATTTTTTTCTCTTCTTTAAATATTCAAGTACAACATATAAAAAATACATATTGCCTCAAATATGTTTTTGAAATATTTTTTTACTTTAGGTAAAATGTAAGGTAGGCCCCGCTTCTCATCAGCCAGGTCGTAGTGCCGTATTGGGGTGTAATAGAAGAGTTATATGGCAAGGTGTCAGCTTGCCTCAGAAAACTACTCAAAATTTGCTATCAGCTCTCAGATTATCAATGCGGTGAATAAACAGTGCGGTGTGTAAGTTTTGTATTAGCATGATGACAATTCGCAATAAAATTCCAGAAACGTATAACTTAATTGTCATCCTAAAACAAAATATACTGGAAATAAAATAACGTACGCAATATCAATTAGGAAGTTGCGATTACAGGCCTGTGTGGCTTTATAATTAAAAAAAATATGTACAATGAAATCAAAATTACACAAACTAACAAAAAGTATTGAAATTTAAAGAATTTACGTTTTTAATTATAAATTGTACCAAGCACGCATGTTATACCGGAGTTCTCTCACGTAGACTTAAACGAGACGGCAGAAAGGACACGAAGTAATGAAAAATCTTATTAAAATGTGACCAAGTATTTCAAATCTAAACCTTGTCTCTGTGTCAGGAATTTCATTATGAAAACTTATTAAAATCCGTACTAAATGGAAAAGTCTGTTTGCTTGTTTGTCATTCTGTTACATACTTGTTTGCCCAAGCGCGTGCGCTTCATACATACAGAAAAGCAGTGCATTAATTGCCATATGAATTTGGATGTCTTGTGTATACAAAAGTCCCTTTTATGGATGCAAAATTTAAATACTTTATTAACATAATCGAACCCAACGAACGTTGTTCTGCCGGTCTTTTACATTGTAGCTGAGTACTTCGTCGTACACTCATTGCAAGAATCCTGTGCACGTCCCCGTGTTTGCCGCAATGAAGAATTTACCGACTTGATTTTTATTATCTTTGTTGCAGTCGCGTAGCATCGACTGCCTGGGGCGGAGGACAAATTTTGCCGCCCCCTAGGAAAACTTTACCGCACCCTTATTCAGGCTTTCTAATTTATTAATACAATTTTTTACTAATATCAAGGCCAATTTTTCACGCTGATAATATTCGCGAGATTTTTTTCATGTATCGTGTTGTATTATTAAAGATTTTTTCGTCAGGAACCGTCATCAAAGTTTGCAATTACCATCACCAGTTAAGTAATGAAAAATTCGGTGCTTTTTATAGTGGTTCCGAATTTATGGTTGTGTTAGAAAAATGAAATGGTCAAATATTTAAAATATTTGATAATTTTCTGTGACATTTTGCTGCCCCCTACAAAGTGCCGCCCGGGGCCACAGCCCCTACCCCCCCCCACGCTACGCTACTGTTTTGTTGAAAGGATGCAGAGTAACATAGCCTCGGTCTAGGTCACGGAAAAACATCATGCTACTAAAAATACTTTTACGCGACTTTCGAATCCCACGTGATCGAAGTTGCTAGCAGAAACTTTGAATTTATATAGTCTGGATACTAAAAGTTGAACCTACAAAAAACCTTCCAAATTCAAAATTATGTAGATGGTATCACACAAATGTAGTAGCGAAAAAAATGTTCATCATTTATCAGATCATGAGACCTTTTTTTTAAGAAGTAAAGTGTTACTCTTATAGATATGTAAAGGACAAAGGTTATTTATAAACCAAATACAATGCACGTAATTTGAAGTATAATTTATTTGCTATAACCAAAATGAGACTCGATGCAGGGACAAAATACTATTTCACATATCTTATTATATACTTTCATACATTTGTTGATAGAAATATCATTGATTTAGATAAATAATTTGTCTTTTCTTACGTAAATAATCAAAAACTCATAAGCGAGTTGATATTTATAATCAAGCATCAAAACCATGAAATCCAATTGTAGTCCAATATTAACCGAAAACAAAAGACTGCGTCGGAATAATGTTGCTAGTCGAAATAAATGCGAGGTTCAACTTATAGTAGCCAGATTTTGTAGGTTCATAAGGTTTCCTTATGTAGTCCCATTAGTGTTAATAGGTTAAGTAAAAACGGGACCTTATTACTAAGACCTCGATGTCTGTCTGTACGTTTGTCTTTATCCAGACTGTGTCTCAAGAACGGTAATAGCTCTAGAGTTGAAACTATAACAGAACATGTATTTCTGTTGCCTCTACACCAACAAATACTAAAAACAAAATAAATTAAAACTTTAAGAGTAGTATACAACAAACATATTTGTTTGACGGTTTCGTGTGTATGCTACGCCGTGATAATTTAAAAATATTTAACTAACAAAAAAAAGTTCTACTAAGCTAACAGAAAAACCCTTCATGCGCGAGTTCAAGACGAACTTGGCCGGTTTTCACATCCAAGCAGCTGTCTATTAGCACCGCTGTACTTTTCCATTAGTAAAAACCTATCAGATCGTTAACGATCAAACTTTGAAACTTTTATCTGGGCTTTTAATTTTTTCAGATAAAGTTAATTGGTCGGACGAAGATTCCATGTTTGGACCGCATTAGTCGATTACGGATGATAAATGGAACTTTTTTACTTTCCCACCCGGATTAAAACAAAAAAGTTCCCCAGAGGAGATTTTTATTAAGTTGGTAAAAGATATGACTGATATTTTTAGGTTATGTTATTATGATTGGAAAAGTTTTTGCTTCTATGAGGCATTTTACTGTGCCTATTAAGTAGTCTAGCCTAGTTTCCGGTTGGAATCGTAAAACAGTTCCTATTTTATTCAATAGATAGTAAAATTACTTTGTCATAAACTTTTTTTTACAACTTGTAATATCAAACGTCATGTAGCTTTTTTACTGACACAAAATCAGTAAATTTGGACCAATGTGACTTGCAAAACTTCTAGAATAGAATATATTGTCAGTGGGAAACGCACATGTAACTCTTGTTAGTTATCACGATCTCTAATTGTATTAAAAGGGAACATGCTTCCTTGATTTGACGATCTCTGTGGCGCAGTGGTTGAGCTTTGGTAGCTCACGCCGGGGGTTCCAATCCCGCCGACGGAACAAAAAGTTTTTCAATGTTCCTGGGTCATGGATGTATATTACATATGTGTATTATATAATAAAATCTTAAATATGTGTATAGTATAAAAGTATTTAATATATTACCGTTGTCTGGTACCTGTAACATAAGCTTACGGGTACTTAGCACAGAGCCAGATTGACGTGGTGTGAAGCGTCCATAGATCTGATTATTATTATTATTTGGCCTAGACCTAGTTGAATTAACTATTGGGTAAGTAACATAGGCTACTTTTTTCCTGGAAAAACATGTCCCTAAAATATACATATGTACTATATTACTCGATATTGAAATTTCACGCCAGCGAAGCCGCAAGAGAAGCAAGATGCTAATTTTACTCATGAATTCAGGTACCTCGGCATCAGAAACCCGTTGAAAAGCCGGCACCACTCCACTAAGCGCGTTGTGTTCATCAAGATCGCGCTGGTGTGGCTGCTGAGCATGTTCGTCTCCAGCTCCATCACTGTGCTGGGTAAGTGGACCAGGAAGGCCAATCTCAAGGCCGCTAATGTTAAGCCCTTCATCTTCACCTATCGGCCTGGCCGGGCATAACACCTCGCCCGGTCGGAAGATCTTCTTTTGAGTCACACATTTCCATGTGTGGGAACAAAGCAACAACTTCGTCCACTCCATACGCTCCGATTTCAATGTAGTGGAGATCTTAGATGCTACTTGCGTAATAAGGACTTTCATAATCATTTATTTTTATTAGCTTTTGTTCTATTTTGGACCGTACCGTTATAAAATAGGTTTTCATAGCCGTCTCTTCATACAAATGACAAGTTAATTTGAATCGATTTGATCAGATCAAAAGAGTGTAATTTAAAAATTTAAGCCTATCCGTAATCCAAGGTACGACTCAATTTCATTTCGTTTCGGAGTTTTTCGAATATAATTGGTTTTTCGAAGGGGAATCTATCATTACTATTATGAACGCGCTACCCCCTTTATTCAGGAAATCCCATCAGAATCTTTCAATCGAAGGCAGAGAAAGGCTATTATGGAGTTAATGAGTTTTCTTATAAAGTTTATTCTTAAAATGAACGCTTATTCGTAACGGCAGCCTTTTTGCGATAAATCTTTATAGGGTGTGTTTTTTGTATTCATACTAATAATAAAAAACGAAAGTGGGTTGGTTTGTCCCTTTCTCAGTATTTAACGAAGCAATCAATCAGATTTTTGGCATGGACCTTGTTGAAAGGTTGTAGAGTATTAAAGGCTACTTTCGGTTTTGGGAAAACATCATAATCTCGAGGGAGGTTTTCAAGAATATTCATATTTTACGCCATTCTCTAGTTCCAAAAGAACAAAGCTGCGAGCTAAAGTTAGTAATTAAAAACGGGTATACCTGTTATAACGCGTAGTGACATAAATGAAAAGTCCCAATTAATTTTTCTGTCACTTGATTCTTGTGTTTTGTAACAGTTTTAAATAGGCCATGAAGGTGCTATATAAGCACTTTTGTAAAACTCAAGAATCACATCGATGAATACAGCTTAGAACCATCGCAAACTTAGGGTCTGTCAAATTAAAAAAAATTAGAATTTTCGTAAGTTTGCCGTTTAAATGAGGTTATTAAGACAAAGATGATTTCATTAAAACCGGACTGAGTGAGACACCGACGGCATCCAACGTCTTATGAAAAATCTTACCCATAAATCCCGAATCGTTTCGTTTGCTCCAATTTTAATTTTGCGATTTCAAATTTTTACAATATTTTTCTTATAAAAATTATGCGAAGGACTAAAAATATACAAAGGCAAAAAAAGTATTTGAAAATTAAAGTTGTCAAACTTTAATTACAATATCCCACGAAAAGTGATTTTGAGTTATTACTTTTTAAGATAAGAGAGAGTGCGCTTCAGTTTATATTGTTATACAAATTTGCATAATTCTTGTAACTCTCAATCATTTCAACTAACTATATACCATACAAGTTATTTGATTAATTTCTTTGGGCATGTAAAACAGACAGACAGAGAAGAATGTTAGTAAGATAGTGGTAAGTTTCAAATATTTTTTTAGGTATAAATATTGTGTCTAAGTATATTATATTATTTTTTTATGATAATTAAGTAGCAAGTTAGCAGACGGGTTGCCTGATGGAAAGCAACTGCCGTCGCCCATGGACACTCTCGATATTTCGCCGGCATTTATGAGGGTATAGGAAATGGGAATAGTGATAGGGGGATTAGGGAAGTTTGGCCATCGGTGAACTCACAGCTGAACGAAATACAGCACAACGTCGTTTAATGCCAATATGTAATGATAATAAATTTGAGTGTGCGTGTGTTTGTCACTAAACTCCACCCAAACGACTGGATCGTTTGTAGATTAAGTGTGTGTTCAAAGTGTTATAGTTTATACAGTGTGTAACAAAAGCAAGTAATGAAACTTTAAGGGCAGTATGTGTACCTGATATAGAGCTCACTGTGTAAGTAGCAGCGATGAAAGCGAAAAAGATTTTTCGTGATTTGTATGAACAAGCGCCCGAGCGACATGAGTTTGTCCATACAAATCACAAACAATTTTCTCACTTTCAGCGCTGCTACTTACACAGTGAACTCTTTATCAGGGACACATACGATACTCGAAGTTTTACCGCTTACTTTTATTCCACCCTGTCTACAAATATAGGAACATACGATGCCACATACGTTTTTGCATTAATAATTTTTGCGTTTGTAAATTCGGCTGCAAGTAAATTTCAACGTGCAAGTGACCACATCTAACATTTATATTCCAAATATAAAATGTTAAAGGAGACGCGTCCAGTCAAATTTATCCTGAGCAGCACTCCATTACGCTAAAACGAGAAGCGTATTTTTATATTTCGTTATATTTTTATAAAGCACAAAATTTCCCTTCAAAATGTTACAAGATCTTATTTTAATGTTTATGTATTTTCGAAGTGGCTTTATTTGAAAGGTAATTTGAATTTTGTTTCTTCGGAAAGCTTGAAACTTTTAAATGAGTTTTAAGTAAAAAATTACAATCGTTCTGTTAGTGGGCCTTTGTACTAGAAGAGAAACTATCATAGGCTGAACTATTAAGTCGGGTTTTGTCAAGTTTAAGGTATCTAAATCTTAATATATGTAAATCTTTTGTGCATGTGTTTTTCACTGAACTTCTTCCAAACGACTGGACCAATTTTAATGAAATTTTTTGTGTGATTTAAAGGTTTTAGAATGGTTTAGATTAAGAAACTTTATTGCCGTGGAAGAGCCATGCTTTGGCACGGCCTCACAGAAAACTGGCGTTCGTTTAGTGAGTGAGTTTACAGGTGGCTCAACTTTCCTTATCCGCTATCCCTATTCCCATTTCCTTTTCCCTCATAAAGGCCGGCAACGCACTAGTGACTCTTCGAATATCACGAGTGTCCATGGGCGCCGGCACTTGCTTTTCATCAGGTAACCCTTCTGTTCGCTTGCCTCCTAAATATCATAAAAAAAGATCAGCAGGACAATACTTTTGGGTCCGCTAGTATTATATAAATCTCAAAGATAACTGACTGACTAATAGTAATCGATCAACGCCCATGCACCGATCGGGTCGAAATTTAGCATGCAGGTAGGTTAACCTGCATGCTAAATTTCGGATGCTGTAAGATCCTGTAAGAAAAAAATCTCTCACAAAAGGTAGGGGATGCAATCACATAAAAAAAAAAAATTAACGGAGGCGGCGCCGCGGGCAAAGCTAGTATCATGGTTAAGGCTTGTGAAGAATCTAAACACACTAAAGATATTTATAACGTTTGTGCTCAGTACCGTCTTAAACGTCGTATGTACATTTTTCTTTATGGGAAAATTTTACAGCACCTCTAGCGGTCACTAGCCGAACTAAAATTACCATACAATAAACTGACGTAGTCGCTATCGAGTATCGATAAATTCTTCAAACTCGTGGTAGAGCTACAGTAAAGAGCGGACTGATTTCCAATAATTAATCACATTTGAATCACAAGGTTGTCTGAAGGCTTTGTTTGACGTTCTGCAATTTAAAAATCGAATTGACCCAACGAAACCTTTGTGAAATTATGAAGAACGCGAACTTGTACTAAACGGGGTCTTGATTCATAAGAGGTTTACAGAAATTGGTTTTTTGTAATCGCTACGATCCTTTGTTTCAACTGAACTGTATTTCAAGTCGTAAGATTTAGATCCATACTTATATAATAAATTGGTATGTTCGTTTGTCCTACCTTCACGCTCAAACAAAGCAATCAATCAACTTGATTTTTAGCGATAACAAAGGCTACTTTATATGTTAGAAAACATAAAAACGTTCATATTCTATTCGTTCTAGAATTTTACACGAGCGAGGACGCAGGCAAAAGTGCAACATAACCTTAAGTAAAAAGAGATATTTTGATTTCATTCAAGTGACGTAATTTTGAAATTTTTCTGACTGCGGCCCTAAGACTTTGATTTCTATATTTTATCAATCGTTTAGTAGATTCCTGATAGACGAATAGACCTAAAAAAACCTTCATATTCATAACCTGAACAAGTGTGATTATATTATTCCACGTCAAAATCGAACTTTCGCCCCTTGTTTTGTTTTCAGTACATTTTGTATTAGGAAAATGAACACTTTTTCTTACATCATACTTATTTTCTTACATTCATTTTTTTAAATTAACAAGACAAACATTAAATTTTCATTCGTGAATTGTTTTCGTGTAATTTCCTTATGTTCACAATTATATTTTTTAATGCAAATGAAATTCTCTGAATGTTTTTTCCGCTTGTATTTTTTACGAAATACCATACTGCTTGAACGTTTGTAAATACAAATCACACAAATATTATGAATGAAGATAATGTACATTTCTTGCTTTACCTCCTATAAACGACTGGAACAAACTGGAATGCTGATAGTACATATGGGGTGCTTTTTACTAAAATAAGAAAGTTTATTTTTCGATCTGTCTCGATACATACGTTTTCTTGGCATAGGTTTGAATGTAAATCTCTTTATGCTCAAACCGTGGAACCGATTTTGATTAAACAATTTGATGAAAATATAATTATTTTAATGACGGAATTCGGAAAAGACATATTAAGATTTTTTGGGGTTCCGTACCCAAAGGGTAAAAACGGGACGCTATTACAAAAACTCTGACTTCTGTCCGTCTGTCTGTCTCCAGGCTATACAACAATTTTCTCACAATATGTATTTCTATTGCCACTATAATAAATACTAAAAACAAAATAAATTAAATGATTAAGAGTAGCTAACATACAACAAACGTGTTTTTGTCGGTTTCGTCCTATTGATACTAGATGGCGCAGCAGTGCGTTTACGTCGCCCTATCACTTGACATGCCGTGACACGTGAAGTGCTGTTCAACTTTCATTATGACGTTTTCTCAATTTTTAGCTCTTTACTGCTACGAAATCCTTCGTGGGCGAGTCCAACTCGCACTTGGCTGGTTTTTTTTCAAAAAAAAAATTCTGTGCAATAGGCTGCAGTTACCATCTCTACACTATGAATGGGAAAGTGTGTTTGTTTATTTGTCCTCCAGGTCCAATCCTAGCCTAACGAAGTAACCAAATGGCTTGATATTTACCCGACTGCACCAGAAGGAGGGTTATGTTTTTCGAGAGTATGTATGTATAATTGTTTGGCACGATCTGCAGCCTAAACGGCTTGATGGATTTTAACGTATGAGGTATCGTTGGATTTGTCTTGATAGTGCAAGTGACCCTGAGTAAATCTATATATATAAAAGAAAGTCGTGTTAGTTACACCACTTATAACTCAAGAACGGCAGAACAGATTTGGCT
>JAOTAV010000559.1:0-10449 GCA_026546445.1 Cyclargus thomasi | reverse complement strand
TCGGATCTCTCTTTCTAACTGACTACTTTAAAGGCTTGTAACTTTGTTGTTTTCAATTTTATCAAAAAACTGATTGAACTACATCGTTTTTTAATAACGTAAGATTTATTGAATTAAATAATAAAAAAACATGCATATTCCATATTGCTAACATTCGTTCCCTTTGCCAGTTGAGAACAGAAATTCAAATAAAACCAAACTTCGTAGAGTGTTTTAAATAAACGCCATGAACGACCAACTTCGGATTCACTTTACATTTTCTTCAAATATACATCCTCTAAAGATAGCACATATCTGTGAAACTTTGCCAGTTGTTCTACTTATTAAAATATTTGTTACAATTTATATGCACATAACTTATACTTAAACGGAGGTTTTGAGTTAGCTGTTTGATCTTATGGTCTCTATGAAAAAGGTTATAATATCCATAATTCCAAGTATCCAAGCTGCTTGGACGCAGGATATAAACCAAGAGCTGGTAGCAATTTTTGAGTAGGTATTTGTGGCAAGCTGAAACCTTGTATATCTCTCCTATTACACCCCCATACAGAACTGCAGAACTGGCTGACGCGAAGCGGGGCTAAAAAAACAAAAAAAAAAATTTCGGAATATGATTGCTTAGCGATGAAGAATCTTGCATTAAAATTTCAATTTGCCACAAGTACATTTTTTAAACCTTGCAAGCTATTTTCGCAAACTATTTTTGCACGCGCCCGCCAATGTTAAAACCCCCACAGAATCATCAGGGTTATCATTTTTTCTCTTATTTAAATATTGAACTACAACATATAAAGATACATATTGCTTCAAATATATTTTTGGAATATTTTTTTTCACTTTCATCATCAGCCAGGTCTGCAGTGCCGTACTGGGGTGTAAAAGGAAATTCATATGACAATGTGTCAGCTTGCCTCAAATCCCCACTCAAAATTTGATATCAGCTCTCAGATTAATAGGTCCTGTGTGTGTACTAAAGGTAGTAAAATAACAGGCTGTGAATTTTCAATTACGGCCTAGAATACCGTAGAAGGTCATAGGAAAATTCCTATTAAATGTATTATATATATTAAATTTATTATATAATAATTCCTATTAAAATTAATACAAATATTGTGACCAAAAATATCTTTTGACTATTTAGGGTGTATCAAAAGTAAGCCATATTTCAGGGTGTGTATGAGTGTTCTGTAAAGAGTCCGATATTTCGGGATATATGAGGGCAGACTAGATAAGTTTCAGCAACATGTTGCTGTCGGGATGCCTCTACAAATCGCTCTTCCAAAAAAAATACGCTTACAACACTACTACCGGTAATGAGCATCCTTATTATGTTCTTGAGATCGGAAAATGTCGCATTTGCATTGGTACACGCCTCTACCGGGGTTCGAACCTGCACCCTCTCGAGTGCGAACCAAAGGTCCTACCCACTAGGGTACGGACGCTCTATTTATAATAATTTATTTTATGTTTTCATCGTGGGAGTTCAGGTACGAAGTTATAAATAGGTAAAAATTATAAATTATTAAATATTCATAACCTTGACTTACAATAGTTATGTAACTTTGGTTTTTATTTATTTTTTATAATTATTTTACAAATATGTCACAATAGATTGTAATATTTACATTGACTTACAATTACTGTTTATTAAATTAGTTTTAAGACATAACATTGTTATTTTCCATCTTTTTATTAAAAGAGGGACCCGTGCGAGTTTCTTACGCCGGTTCTTCTCGCCGAAAGTGTTCAGAAAGTGTACTTTAAGTTCTGATTTTATAATATATAATAAAAAAAATATGTTTTTTTATTTTGAAAACTTTGATAAGAGACGCCTAACATTAAATATCTGGTGTAAAACTACATCATCTGGTGTAGATACAGAGATAAAATTTGAGATTCGGCTTTCAGGTTCTGTGCACTAAGCTCGGTGGATGGCAAGAGCATTTTATTCATTAAAAGTAATATCATTACTTAGCTCTCGGTCCAGAATTTCAAACAAGGATAAGGCAGCCATGTTGGTCGTATATATGTTCATCGAGACATGCTATCAAACCCTGACTTAAATGCATTTTTCAGTAGGAGCATCAGGATTTGTGCTTTTAGAGTTCCTAGGGCTTACGATTCTTACAAAACAACGGACAAAACTATTTCTCAATGAAGTTCTGCCAGCATTCGTGGACTGTGGTATATTTAACAGAAGGGGTTAGAGACAAAATACCCCCCGTACTTTGTTTCAGTTGGATGATATCCTCAACCAAGAAACTGTAGTGAATGAAACCTAACTCGTTATTATAAATGCGAAAGCGTGTTATCTGTCTGTCCTTTCTTCATACCCTAACGAAGGAACCAATGGACTTAATTTTTGGCAGAGACGTAGTTGAAAGGATGGGAATGCCAGTCCTAAAGATTTCAAATTAGTTCATGATTAAATGGACATGATACCGACTTCAAAATTACGAAAATTGTGTCCAGAAATAGTTAGAGTTTAGCCAAATTTTGATCCTAATTAGACTATGTAATATTATTTCATACTTTTTTGTTGATTGAAGTTTATTTTTATTGTATTTTTCCTTGGGAGTCGGCTTTTAATTTTTTGACAAAGATAATAAATTAGTAAAGGATTCTGACTACCGGATATTATTCGAATCTTAATTAAATTGGATTTAAAATTCGTCGTCCAATTATCCGTGTGTCGCTGACTCGCCGTTTTCTAATCTTTGACGGCAAAATTAATTTATGTAATCAAACCGGTCGACACGATGAGATTTTAAAAATTTTAATTACTTTCTTCTTTTAAAAGGAATCCTGGCAACACTTAATTGGGTCAGCCTTATACGTAAAGGACTTGAGCAAATTGTTAATTAAATTAACGCATCGCTGACCGATAATGAATCTGATACAAGGGGTCATCCAGAAAGTACGTCACGCCTATAAGTGCTGTGAAGTATCCATAGATATATAATAATAATAATAATATCTATGGATTATATATTTCACACCACGCCAGTCTGGCCCCGTGCTGAGTACCCGAGGGACTTGTGTTGCAGGATATATATTTAATACTTTTATATTTAAGATTTTTATTATATGATATACATATAAGACCCAGGAACATTGAAAATCTTTTGCTCCGCTCTATCGGCCGGATTCCAACCCGCGACCCCCGACTTAAGAGGATTGTGTGCCAAACGGATTTCATACAACGGGCCATAACGTTTACCATCCTCTAAACCTCTACCTAGAGTAATAATTTTGTATTATGTTGTGAAAATGCCATAGAAATAGGCTTCTATATTTATGTATGATGTAAAAATAGGCTTCTATATTTGATTTGATGTATTTTCATTTTTGTAATTTCATACAAAACAAATATATCTGAATATTCTGAAATGTACAATAAATATGAAAAAATAAAAAACATATAAGCCTAGTTCTGAGGAACTCGAACAATACACTACAAAATCATTACTCTGGATGAGGGTTTCTAAACCCTCTAGGGTTGAAAACGTTTGGGCCGTTGTATGGAAACCGTTTGGTACAAAATCCGCTTAAGCTACCAACGCGCTTACCAACTGAGCCACAGAAGTCGTCGCGAAAATAACATAGTGTGACATAGAGTAGGACCTTAGTTTTATGATAATCACATTTTAAATTAAATAATAACGAGTTGGTTGCAAATTTGTGACATGATACTAGAGAAGATTTTTTTTTTTATTTATTTTTAAACAAAACATAAAACTTTTACAGAAATATCTGGGGTCTAAATGTGACCACACATTGTCAAGGAGGGTATTAAAAAAATAATAAACTTCATGTGACGTATTTCATGAACGGGTTCCCAAACATTGATGCAAAGTTCTTATCGCATCGGCCGATTTCAGAGCTCAATATAATTCGCCGTGTTCAAACTTTGGAAGTACTAAGTTGCTCTTTTAGGGCCTTTATTAACTCCTTCGAATAAAGAGCTTTTCTAAATTTGATTTCTGTACGTATTATCGTTTGCACAGTAAGAAACTAAATTTCAAAACGGATACCGTTATTTGTTTTACTTTGTGTTTAGAAGCTGAAGAGCGATTGTTCTTAGTGTATCCAGAGAATACGTAAGTGATAAGTGTGTCTCAAAAACTGCGTTATACTATAATATTTATGCAGGACGAGTCGCGGAACAAACTTATATACATACCTAAAAGCAGATTCACATAGGGTCAGTAACTGACGTCAGTGCTGGCGGGGAAAACTGACTGTTTACACGCAATCAGTAGTTCGTTAGTACTTTCTGTGGCTTTACCATGACTTTGAAACAGTATTCAGTGACACTCGATTGCGAAATTTAACAGCGCCTCTTGCGGAACTAAAATCGCCATACTAAAAATTTACATGGTCTCTATCGAGTATCGTATCGACTATAGCTTGACCACAACCTCTGTGTTTGGGACGGGTAATTATACTACCGCCGTCAGCGTTGACAGAGGAGCGCGGCCGGTAACCATGGTAGTCCACGCCACGCTGCGCTCATAGTATGCGGTATAGTGCGGTTAAGCTATAATACTTTTGCTTCAAACTCATAGTAGACCTGCAGTACTTAAATACTTGAATTGAAATTGAAAAATTAACTAAGACGATAATAGCGCGCACTGAGTCGGCAGTGACTCAATGTAAAACTGCCTTAATATAATTCCATGAAGTCTATTAATCCATAACATATTAGTTGTGTTCGTTTCGAATTTTCTATCGCGCAAATCCTTCATTGCGCATCTCAAAATCACATCAGACGTCAAAAACGTCACGTGAAGCGTCAAATGTAACGTCAAAATATACACAACTTCTGTGTCTTTGACATGATAATTGCACGTTAGAAAATTTTAAACGAATACAATACAATTTTAGATTTTAACTGAAAAAGTAATCTTCATTTTTCGCTCCAAAAGTTTCATACGCCTATCAGCATTACTCAGCCTACGTGAGAAACGTACACTGGATATAGCAAAAAACGCTTGGCACAGGGAATTAAGTGGTTTGGACGGAACCCAAGCTCGCAATCGATGATGCCGCAGCAACACGGGTTACTAATTAGCTTCGACCTGGTCACAATGACCAGAATAATTTACCGATCACAGGGAATCAGGGATAGAAAGGATGTGTTTATCCTGTAGTTAATTTTATACCTATCTAAGTAAACCTTATGTGAAAGAGTTAAGGCTTAGTTAGAGGTAATATAACTAGAAGCAGACTTTGATTAGCTGTTGTTATTTATCGGATAATCAGTACTGATGTTGAAGAAAATGAGAGATGCATATTGATGGATCGGCTAACTACAGATAGGGCTAGAATTCCTTACCTAACTTTTTGAAGTATTTACCAGTTATTTGGTTAATTGAAAAGTATATGTTAGCGTCAGAGTGCGGAAGATTACCAGAAACTATTCGTTAAAGTGCGAAAAGGGGCTAAAGGCACATATTCTGCACTTAGCCTAAGTAATCTGCACATTAGCGAATAGTACGCCGTTAAAGTGCGAAAGACAATGAACGAAACTCGTTTGTTTCATTTGTCCGCTAGTCTGAGCGTCATAAACTTATAGACAATCATCAATCATTAATTACAGCCGTGGTTATTAAAATATCTGATGGAATGATCTACAAACGGCACGAAAAACTCAAATTATGCAAGATCTCAATAATACGTTCGTCAAGAAAAGTAGATAGCAAAATAATATTACATAATCATTATAATATTTTGCTGATTATGATATTTTGATGACGCTGACAATAACGCAACGACTACAATGACGACGACAATGACGACGACAATAACGACGATAACAATAACGATATCGATAACGAACGCGTATATTGATACGAATATGGATACAAACACGGATGCGAATACGAAAACGAAAAGAATTAATTTCACGCACTTCACCTGACTGAGTCAGGTAATCTTCAGAATACCTAGGTAAACTGCACATTCACGGGTTGACGCACTTTAACGGTAACAGATAAACTTCTATACAATGCAAAATCTAGTAGGATTATAAACTAACTTATGCGACGTTAGCTTATAATCCTACTAGCTATTTCTCTTGCCTTTGCCTTTATGGAATTTGAAAACAGTATAAAAATACGCATGTTTTATAAACAAAATTATGATGTTTTCTCAAGACCAAAAATAACCTATGCTAATCTCCAAACTTTTAACTAAGTCTATGTTGGAAATCAAGTCGATTGGTTGGTTTTGTGTTGAATGAAGAACAAACTCAATTTCCTATTAGTTTGGATATAATGTATGTCAATTAGTATGGATGTATCTACGACTTTCTCGCCTCTTTTTCATTTAAGTAGTTTTAGCTTCACCAAACCTCCTAAAGATTCAGTGAAAAAATGAAGTGTTACTTACTAAGAAAATAAACAAACTTTATAACTAATTACATCGAGGATTTCAGGTTTGGATTTTGGACTCATTCTCCAATATTTAATGGAGTCGTCAAATAATAATTGACGTTAAGATGAATCACCAATTAAGCGAGCCTCAAACATTCACATTTCTTCTCTAAATAACCCCGCTTTATATCTATGTATCTTGTTTGTTTGTGTTGTTTATGTTACGTAATAAATCTTTGTCGTATTGAGTAGGTCACAGGAACCTCTTTCCGGGAATTCCTTGTTGGATGTCTGAGAGATATTATGTTATTTTTCATAAAACAAACACATCTAAAGACCGTACTATATTTTAAAACTGAGTTTCTGAGATTCTCAAGATCATTGTCGTGTTGTTGAGTTTTAATAGTGTACACAAGCCAATACAGATTTCATACTTAGTAATATAATATTTTTTTTTTGTACAAACCAGCAGACCCGACAGACTTCGTCCTGCCGGTCTAGGTTGGTGAATCTAAACCATTCTCCTATCCCCTAATACTCACACGAAAGAAAATTTTTATCGCTCCAGTCGTTTGGTAGGAGTTCAGTGACAAACAGACGCACGCAATAATTATTTTTACTAAGAAATATTAAAACAATAATCATTTCACTTTAATTCCAGACCGAGACTTGTGGTTGTACATGAGTCTATTTTAATCGTGGATTTTAATGTCTTTAAAACTACATTAAGGAGGCTTTTACACTCAACAGTAGGGTTATTTTAGAATTCAGTCGAAATCTAACGAATAATTTATTATAAGGTTGAGACGATTTCATAGTTAATATTTGATAGCAGAAAATTGAAATTTGGAGTGTCAGGGGAAATTTGATATTGTTTAATGATGGTATAAACTATAAAGTTTAGTAAATTAAGATTTTTAGCAATATTCCGCGATATAAACTTAATGGACGTTGTTCGTAGAGTCCACATCCTCCAGACTTTTTGACTTTGGTATTTTATTTTCTTTCGTACAACCATTTTTTTAAGACATCTAGGGGCAAGCGAGCAGACGGGTTACCTGATGGTATAGCAACATTCGGAGAGTCACAAGTGCGTTGTCGAACTTTATGAGGAAATAGGTGATGGGAATAGGATTACGAAAGTTGGGTCACCGGTAAACTCACTCACTGTACGAAACAAAGCACAACGCCGTTTCACGCCAGTTTTCTGTGAGGCCGTGGTATCACTCTGGCCGAGCCGGCCCATTCGTGCCGAAACATGGCTCTCCCAATGAAAGAATATTGTGTACTTGAGATCGGAAAATGTCTCATTGGTACATGCCTCCACCCAGGTTCGAACCTGCATCCTCTCCAGTGCAAACCAAAGGTCTTACCTACTAGGCCACGGAGACTCTCCAGAAAATCAGGTCATATTGTTCTGCCTCTGTTTTTTTATTCTTTGTGTATGATAACTTGTGTGTTATAAGGTTGTGTCATGCGTATGTGTTGTTGAATAAATGTTTATTATTATTAAAGAGACATAAAGACTGGATGGAAGAAGAAATGATTAAAATATGAACAGACGTTCGGTTCAAACATTTGATAGGTTAAAGGTATACCCACTAGACGACAAACGACCATTTTGTTAGAAGGGCTCAAACTTAAACCCCTAGGAGTACAGCCCTTTGTGTATCCAACGTCACAATTATAGGGCCAATACACAATGGCTTTTCATGGCCCACTGCGAGCCATCGTCACATTCGGATCACAATAATCAATTGGTGTACGTCATAATACTAACGCCCCCAGTACACATGCCTATAGGCCTACAGCAAGCTATCGTGATTGTCAGAACACGACCAATTGGTGTTTAAATGCCTGGCCATCGTCCACCATCGTACACCGTTACCGTTAACACAATGGACAAGCATGGACCATTGTGACGAGGCACCTGTGAAGCACAGTTGTCCATTTGCTTGACAGCGGACGATGCATGAATCACGGGAGCTGTGAGCCAACACAATAGGCGGCCATATTATATAACCTAGTTATTTAGCTTATTACCTGGAGTACCTACTCGCTGTGATAACTAATATTACGTCACATACAGCAGGCGCGAACTTTAAACAATAGGACCGGAACCAATTAGAGAGCGTGCATCGCGCTATTGAAGTTCGAACTGCGAGGCTAAGCATAATATTACACAATTATTCAAGATAAATATTTTGTTATTTTTTAGGGTTCCGTACCCAAAGACCTTATTACTAAGACTGTGTGTGTCAATCTCTCTGTCTAACCGTCTGTCTGTTTCCATGGCTGTATATTAAGAACGATATTCGCCAGAGGGCTGAAATTTTCTCAGATTATGTATTTGTATTGATGCTCTATTATCGAAGGATAGAACTTAAAAATTAAATGAGATTGTAAAACATATTAAAAATTTTAAAACTCCCTTCAACAGGAAATAGAGTTATATGAATCTGAGGCATCATTGGTTGAAAGTAAAAACGCGAGATTCACCAGAGAAGTTTTCAGTTTGGATCTACTGGATGCGAAACCTACTTCCCTTTTCAATAAACTTTTATAATATTGGAGATGAATAAAGTTCGGACGAGCCTGTTCAAAAGAATATGGAAATTTATTAAAATAATTCTTAGATTTTTCGTCTTAAGGGCTTTTGAATAGATGAGTACACTTCAAAACGTAGCGTGTGTTAACGTTTTTCTACTTTTTAATTACCATTATTTTATAAAAATATATTGTGCTAGCGACCCGCCCTGGCTTCGCACGGGAGGATATTTATTTTTTAAGCTCTCCGAAAAAAAAAATGTGGCGGCCATTATTTATTTTAATACTTATTACAATTTTAAATTCGTAATATTTTTTGAATGGAATGTCCGATTGGAATAAAATAAAAAGTAATTTATAGCTATTGAAACAATCTTGTTTAATAAATAGTTTATTTGGATAAGGATTAGTATTTGACGATAATATTATCAATAAACTTAGGCTTATAATTTTAATTACATTTTTTATTTTCTATGGAAAAGTGGTCATAATAGGGAAATTATATTTTGAATATGATTAAATATAATTATGTTTGGTTATACTATCGCGGTTTTTTTTATACGAATTATTGAGTTCTACAACTTTTCTGTTGAAGTCGACCATACATCTCTAACCATTTAGGTTCGCGAGAATCGTTTGCGTACGTTAATTTTCACTATCACGAAAAATGCTATCTATTTTCCGAGATAAAATATAGCTTATACGGATTCGGAAGAATCCCTCTAAGTAATAGTAAAAGAAATTTTAAAATCGGTCCAGTAGTTTTTGAGACTATTCAATACAAACATACAAAAATACAAAGGTTCTTTATAATATTTGTATAGATATCAGTGAATCTAAATCTGCGCTCAAACTAAGGAAAGAACTAAAACTAAATTCGTTATGGAGATATTCAGAGCCCCGGAAAACAACCAATGCATATAAAATATTTTTGTCTCAAAAAATCGTGGGGTACTTACGCAATTTCCGTACTCACAAAACACATGAAACCATACTAATTAATTGTTATATTTTTACCAAATTATGCTGAAAAGGTCTGCGATAAATGAGACTTGTACAGAATCATAATAAAGGCAAATGCCATCAAGAAATAATTTGAAAAGCCTCCATACAAAAACAGGTCAAGTTACGTCTTTGATTCTGTTGCTCTGAAACATAATAACGTACTTCTACCGCGCTCGTACCGCAGCTCAGCTGTGGATATTGCACCTGTTTGTTTAGACAGGAAATGTAAGGAAAACCTTAACACTGTGTATGGGATCTTGTAAACTTTGTATCTACCAATTTCAGTAGCAACTTTTGAATCTAATGCCAATAAGGAATATGCGTGTAAAACAAAATTTATTGATTGCAAATTATTATGATAGTGGGCCTAAATATATACAGAATCACAAAAAACCTCTCAATTCTGTTGAGAAATAAGTAAGATATTAGCGATGTAAGTTTTTTACCCATCTCTTTCTCTCAAAACGTAATTTAGTATGAACTTTGTATGCAGCTTATGGAATTTGACGTCACAATTAAT
>JAOTAV010000558.1:0-10449 GCA_026546445.1 Cyclargus thomasi | reverse complement strand
TTTTTTTTTTATTTTTCGTTTTTTCGCTAAAAATAATCTCAGTTTCGTTCTGCAAATTCTGATAAAACCATTTTTGTAATATATCATGTTGTGGTATCAATAATTTTGTATTTTTTTTTGATTTTCAATCCAGTAACATGTTTTTTGTTGTTTCCTACAATCTGACCAAAATCACATATGGAATTTTTTAAAATTTTTCTAATAAGTCACCGGCCATTCAATCCATATCAATATTTCTTATATATAGTAATAAGTCGGGTTTTCCTTTCTGACACTATAATTTCAGAACTCACGAACCGATTTTCACCAGGTTCGTCGGAAAGGTCTCGGGTTCGATGAGGTTTATATAAAAAAATCAGGAAACATTTTAAGAGAAAAGTTACCACGCGAACGGAGTCAGGCAACAGCAAGTAATATTATTACATGTGAAAGTGTGTCTGTCTGTTACATCTTTATACCGTTGAACCGATTTTGCTGAAATTTTGTATGGAGGGATAGATACTTACCCTTATCCTTGACATAGAAGTGGTTTTTATCACGCAAAAATGTACGATTCCCGTATGGTAAACGAATTTTGGGGCAACGGAGTTCCCGGCATAATTTTGTAATACATAAAAAATATATCGCATATATTAACTTATTACTATTAAAATAACGCGAAGCAGAAACCTAAACTGTTCCCTTCCGGGAATGAAAAACGATGTCGTCGGATAAACGTCACCAAAATATGTACTTTTAAATATGATTCCATATCGAATTAATACATCACTCTCGTAATTAAAGCCGCGGTGGTGTACCAAATGTATCAATATTGGGAACAAACCGGGCCCTGTCAGATTAATTTTACTTTTATGAATATTAATAATACGCTTTATGTGTTCTACAATTACATTGCAGGCATTATTTAATGACAACGCTAGATGTTATAATTCATTGTCGTGTTTTATTTGGCGACCTCTGTCGATCAGTTGGTAAGCGCATTGGTAGCTTAAGCCGGTGGTCGCGGGTTCTATACCGCCGACGGATTAAATATGTGTATCATGTAACAAAAATCTTAAATACGTGTATAGTATAAAAGTATTGAATATATTTTCGTTGTCTGGTACGTCCTATCGCACATTTTCTAAATTTCTGACAAGAAAATAAATTTTATGAAAATCGCTGCAACCGTTTTAACACGAACACGTAAAAAACGCACTCACAAACTTCCACATTTACAATATATTTAGTAGGATACCTTATGATATAAAATATTGTGTATAGAGTGAATTAAAAGAAAATATACTATAGAAACATGATGGAAATACAAAGGAATAACGTAACAGATTTTTGAGATAAACTGACAGATTATTTTGTTTATCTATCCAGCAGGGCAAACTGACAGATGGTTGACATAAACTGACAGATTTCCTTTGTGCATCCGTCACTTCAAGATCACTTTGTCTATCTTACTGTAGAAAGAAACTTTCGCGGTCGCTATGCTGGCCCTGCTAACAGTGGCGTAACTACAAGGTGGCAAGCCGGCAAAATGCCACGGGCCCTCATTTTTACAATAATCGCTTAAAGTGTTTCTGTATTGGATTGACATAGTGGAACGAAAACGAATTTGCCACGGGCCTCGAACGGTATAGTTACGCCACTGCCTGCTAATGTATCCTGTTGGGGGAAGATGCTTTTACCGTGCTAAGCATGCTCTTCGATTTTTTTTTACGCAATTAAGGGGGCAAATGAACGTTCGAGTTACTTGATGGAAAGCAACTGCCGTCGCCCATGGACACTCGCAAGATCTGAAGAGTGGCAGCCAGTTTTTTGTGAGGGAATAGACTACTGGTATAGGGAACGGGAATAGGGATAGGGAAAGAGTATTAGAAGGAAGTTGAGCCTCCGGTGAACTCACTAACTGGACGAAATACAGCGCAACGTTGTTTGACGTCAATTTTCTGCGAAGTTACGGTATTCCTCCGGTTAAGCCAGCCCATTCGTGCCGAAACATGACTCTCCCACAGCAAAAGTTTCTATCAAGCTCTCATGTTAATCGGGCCGTTCACGAACGTAGCGTCTCCATAACTTTTTTAGAAAACAGGGTCTCAAAAGGAAATAATATTTTATTACGCAAGGAAACCTTCAACCAAGATACCTAAATTTATATCAGCGGTCAGGCCCTCATAAGCCTATAACTAATGCTTTGGGAAACTTGTGACCTGTCGCTTAGCCACCTTATACAGGTGCAACTGTGTGAGTTTGTTTAATTCGACATATTAAAGGTGATCGCACATTTATCAACGCCGGACGCACCGCATTCTCGTACATTCGCTTGATGTCTTGTTTACACGTATTAAGTAGATAAGTAGGTAACTAAATTTTAACTAAATTTTAGGTGACTTAATATTCTCTTTAGTTGACTCAGGATGGACGATCAACAACGTACTGAAGTCGTAAATTAGGTTAATAAATTTGTTATTGATGAGGTTTTGGAGGAACAAAAAACATTATTGAAATACCTAACTAAATGGAGCACGACGAAAAACTGTACCCGAATACTCTACTACAATTGTGAATTTAACTAAATTGTGCTGACATGTACTTGTTCAAATGTGTCAAGCGACAAGCCCCACTTACCAAATTAACAGAAAAAATAGAAAAATGGTCTGGGTAAGTAGTAACTAAATTTTTACTTGCAACTTGCTACTAAGTATTGTATTTACATGCAATAAATAACTTAAAATTTACTTATCTACTTAATACGTGTAAACAAGACTCAACGAAATTAATTTCAATTCAATATTTTATTAAACGTGTTACAAAGATTTACTTGTAAGTGTAAATTACTTATAAATTATGTAACAAAGAAATTAAAAAAATTAAATTATATTTTAAAAACTGCCACATACCATTGGAAATGGCGCAGCGGTGACGCACATAAGGGCAATCGGTAATCGTCTTCGATGTCTGTCTGTCTGTCTGTCTTTCCATCTGTCCGCCTGTTCATATGTCTGTCTTCAGGCTGTATCTCAAGAACGGTAATAGCCAGGGAGATGAAATTTTTACAGAATATGTATTAACGCTGTAACAACAAATACTAAAACCAAAATAAATAAAAAAAAATAGAGGGGCTCTCACATAAAAAACGTTATTTTTTGTTCTATTTTTTACTATATATCAATTTGATTCAAGACAAGCACTATAACAATACGTAAACACTTTATACTTATTGTTATTATTAAAATAGCTAAGATTAAAAAGAAAACAAAAAATGCTTAAGATTAACCGAATCTCTAGAAACTTCCATCAACAAAATTCACTTATTCATAAAAATATTTAAGTAATGTTTATCTAATCAAGGTTCGCTGTTTCTGTCGCGTGTCGTTTTCAATTCCAGAAAGGGAAAAATTCCAGAAAAGACTGCAAATCTTGATTAAACACTTTTCATATATTTTTTATGAATAAGGGAAGATTTGCTTTGATAGTTTATAGTTATCATTTTACCTTCACCATACCGAAACCTCATTTAAGCTGAATAGAATCAGTATTCATAATGGATTAAATAAGGACAATCGGGAAACATTTCTCTCGGGATAAGGCGCTAAAATAAGATTATCACACAATTTATTAATTAATTTAATAAATCCAGAGATTACCAAAGGGTAAGATAATAAATTTAAATCGTATTTAATTTTAGGATTGTCATAATAACGTTTTTTGTCACTTTTAATATAGTAGATAAGAAAAGAAATCAAATATCGTAAAGTTTATAATGCTTTTAAACATAAAGTATAAAAATTTAGACAAGATGAGCAAATTAAATTAGTAATAACTTCATTTTATCAAAATCCATACTAATATTATAAATAGGAAAATTTGTTTGTTTGTTCGCACCCTAACTAAATAATAAATCGACTTGATTTTTAACATATACTTAATTAAAAGGTTGGAGGGTAACGCAGATTACTTTTAGACTTCGGGAAAGCAATGAAGCGATGTTGCTATCACATAATAGTCTAACTAGCCAGTAACCCGACCAAGAAGTGTCTTGGTTTAAAGCATCGGCCAGCACGTGACGTGACTGCGTTTGCGTCCGCTTACAGCATGGTTACAGCCATACTCGTGACGATTTCCAGCTCCATTTCAGTTATTACCGACTGCGCCAAAAGGCGTGTAATGTTTTTTGATGTATAATTGTTTAGCAAGTTCTGCAGCCTAAACGGCTTGATGAAACGGTCGTTAGATACGTAATATTTACTGTGAGAGAAACTACATATATATCAAAATGTAAAAGAAAAACAAAATGGCGGATTTCTGATGCCAAATTCGAATATTGCATTGCTTAAATTGCAACGGTTATTGTAGTCAGGTTTTTGTTTTTGGATATTTAGCTTGAAGTCAGCCTACTGGTTCGTTATGAATATCATTCTCTAACATGATAACAATAATAACCATACACATCCGGAGTGAGCTTATCGGCGTCACTGATCGTAGCCACCGTAGGCCTATCTGCGTGGTTTTAATTAAGTTTATACTAATATAAACGTGTTCTCAGACAGGGGTAATTCTGAGGTCGACAAGATAATTGCAAACTCAGCTATGACTCGAATGGTCTTGTTGTCAGGTGAACGTATGCCATACACGGGTAGGGTTGCCACTTACTATTAAAAAATATTTATTCTTAATAGCAAGTACTGGCTGACAAGTTCAGTAATGAAGCTATATAAAAAAATTTGTAGTATTTAAAGTAAGACTTATAAGGTAAGACGTTTCTACAGGCTGTATCTCAAAAACGTTAAAAGCTAGTTAGTTGAAATTTTCACAGAATATTAGTACATATATTGCCGCTAAAACAATAGATAATTAAAAACTAAAAAAATTTAAGAGTGGCTCTCATAAAACAAACATGTTTTTTCTTAATTTCTTTTTCTTAGTACTAGATGGCGCTGACTGCAGCACACATACTGACGTCTGCAACGCGCTATAACTTTGAGCGAGAAAACTGGCGTGAAACGACGTTGTGCTGTGTTCTGTTCAGTAAGTAAGTTTACCAGTGGCTCATCTACCCTAATCACCTATCCCTATTCTCTCATAAAGACCGGCAATGCACTTGCGACTCTTCGGATGAAAGTGT
This sequence comes from Cyclargus thomasi, assembly GCA_026546445.1. Taxonomy (NCBI): domain Eukaryota; kingdom Metazoa; phylum Arthropoda; class Insecta; order Lepidoptera; family Lycaenidae; genus Cyclargus; species Cyclargus thomasi. Next base: position 5,333 of record JAOTAV010000558.1, on the reverse strand, counting down.
CCGCAGTTGCTATACATCAGGTAACCTGTTTGCTCGCTTGCTCCCTAAATATCATAAAAAAATCGCTTGTTAGGAAGTGTAAAACTAAAGCTGTTTGACTTCCAAAACTCTGGTTCCTTAATTTTTTGCTCTTTACTGGTACGGGACCCTTGGTGCGCGAATACAACTCGCCTTTGCCCAGTTTCCTGAAATGTCAAAGATACTTACGCATAGAGCTATGATTTATAGTGATGAAGTGATGAGTGACGATTAAAAAACAAATATTACACAAGTAGGCGCACATTGTGTTAAGCTTTGTTCCTCGACCTCAGTAAGGTCTTCGATCTTCTCTTGTACGTTATCTTGTAGCGGAAACATTACTCTTTCTATTTGCAAGATGGCTTCACCGATGTGCTTAAATTTTGGTACTGTAATCAGATAAACTATGTGAGACAAGCGGACAAATATTCCGAAGCGTACAGGATGGAGTGCGGTGTGAAGCAGGGGGGGCTGACCTCAACTAGGCTCTTCAACCTGTACGAAGACTCGCTGATACGTGAGCTCAACAGTGCTAACGTCGGTTGCCATATCGGTAACGTATGCGTCAACAAAATCAGCTTCGCAGACATGTTACTGCTCTGTCAGTGTATTAGGAACCTTATTTGGTATTTGTGAAAAATACGCTCTCTCACATTTTTTTACTTTACAATGCCAGAAAATCACTATAATAAATACCAGAATAATTAACGACATATGTAGAAGAAGTGAATAACTAACATTTTATAACTTTCGAGTAAATACTTCTTCCTATAAAATTTTGATTAATCTTGTTATTTAGCTATTTCGTTATCTAGCTTGTCTATGTACATACATCAAAGCCACGTTATTTTAATTTGAAATCATTTTTCCAGTCTTAAAAAGTCTATTCACCGGCAATTTTTAAAATGTTAGTTACACGCTTTTTCCTCTTACGTCTGCAATTACGTACTCTTTGTTAGGGTACATAGTACTCTAAATAATGATGCTTTAATTTGTCGCATCCTTAATATTTATTATTATCATAATACATCATATATCGAACTATAGGCCATTAATTATGTAATCTCTGCGACATTAATATCACAGAATTCGGTGTCCCAAGATTGGTATTAGAGAATTAGCTTTCCCAGAATTTATTCATCTTTATGACTTTGATGTTCGCTAAAGTGGAGATAAAAACGGAATGTAATTAGCAAGTTCAGCTGTTGAATGTGGAAAGTTGCTAACTCCACCAATTATATTAATTATATCACATTAGTAGCTTCAAAATATTCCGTGGAATGTCTTCTAACTGCTAATAAACGTATTCATTTACGATAATTAGGTTGCCTTTGATCGCCGTTGTGATGATGGAAGGTCTTCCCTCGTTCTGTGATGGATTATTCTGACTATGAAGGCCTGTGGTCTGTGGCCTTTGATTCGCATTCGAGAGGGTGTAGATTCAAACCTCCTCCAGATTGTACCAATATTACATTTTCCGATCTCACGTAAATAACATGTATGCTTATTGCTGTGAGAGAGCTATGTTTCTGCACGAATAAGCTGGCTCAACCAGAACCAGAGTTATACCACGACCCCACAGAAGACGGCGTTTTGCTGTGTTTTGTTCAGTGAGTGAGTTTATCGGTGGCCAATTTCCCTAATCCTTCTCTAGCCATATTCCTATTCCCACATAAAAAGGCTGGCAAAGCACTCGCGACTCTTCGAATGTTACGAGTGTCCATGGGCGACGACAGTTGCTTTCCATCAGGTAACCCGTCTACTCGCTTGTCCTTAAATATTATAAAGATACTGAGGTACAACAAGGATGCTGCTTACGCCAGTCCGGGTTTAACAGCTAATACATAAAAAGTGGCAGTGTTAGCTTCAAGGCTCAAATTCTCTTCAAGGTTTAGAAATATTCAAAAATAGTTGTAGCCCGCGATTACATACGCCTGAAACTTTATAAGCTATCCTGTTTTTACAACATTTTTTTTCTGCTCGGCTCCTATCGGTCGTAGCGTGGTGTTATATTGCTGATATCCTTATTCGATAAATGGACTAACCAACACAAAAATATATTTTTATTTCCGACCAGTAGAACAAACGAAGCATACAGCTTTATATTATTGAAAAAATGCACATGCTTATATAAGTACTAGCTTTTGCCTCGCGACTTCGTTCGCGTTGATTTTCCCTATTATCATGCTTTTCTCTTGAAATTTTTCCTGGAATTTCTTTGCTATAAACCTCTCGGAGCCCGAGACTTTTCCAACGAATGCAAAACCGTGGAAATCGGTTCGTGCGTTCCGGAGTTATAGCATCAGGAAAGGAAAACCCGACTTTTATATAATAGATTTCTCAGTAACTAAGTTCCTTCGTAACTTATGCGTTAATAATACGGTTTTACTTATATCAATGATGTTATTGTCATCACAATTTCACCCACATTACCGTTTTAGACCTTGCGCTGAATATTGGCTGAAATGTAGGACATGTTTGTCTGTTTGTATAGTGGACCGTTCCCGCTAAAACAAAGCGTCGTGGTTACAGGCGACCACAGTTTAATTCACCTTTTATTAACCTAAATTTTTTAACCCCCGATGCAAAAAATACGTGTATCTCTGTCTATTTTTGGCATCATAGTTTTTTTAATGAAAACGTGACTTATGTGACAGTATTTTAAAAATGTTTGATCAAAATCGGTTGAGCCATTGAAAAGTTGTAGGGCGTGAAAATGGGGGAAAAAACCGAATTTTTGAATATACTTTACTTTAATATAGAAAACTTTCCCATTTTTTTATTTTAATAGATAATAGACCTAGTTAATTTCAGACCTTAGCCAAGCAGCGGGACACTATCAGCTGTTGATAACTATAATATATCGTTAGAACTATTTAAATTTCTATTTGAATTATCTAAAAACAGTCAGCAATTTGATTAAGCTTCGCTAATTGTTTATTATTTTATTAAATAAACATTACTGGCTTAGCTATTTTGGTCGGTAATTTTATTGTTTCAATATCCATTTAAATCTAAAATCCATTTAGTCGATTAACGCAGACAATTTTGGAAAATTTAATAAATACATTGATAAAGTAATTATAACTAGCAACCAAACATTTGTAGCGGCTAATGACGTTAGAATGACTATTGATTTTTTAATTACAGTTTCAGTTTTTGTCTTCCGTTCCAAATAACTTCGGAGTTCCAAATTACGAGCAATAAAAAGTTTGTCGTAAAAGAAACAAGTAATATAAAAGGTATCCAATGTCTGCAGGCGGAAAGGAGTTCGTCGTTTTGAATTCTCCTAATTCTTATTTTTTAATGATAAATGAAGTATTTGAATACTTCATTTATCTTGAGCCTTTATCAATTGTAGTGCGATTGTGTCGTGGTTTTTAAACAGGTCCAGTAATTAAATTCAGATTCAACATAAATACAATTTGCAATGCAACTGTCGATATTTGATAAGCTAAGAAGGCCCTTCGGCATATTCTATGATAATATTATGAAGAAACTAGCTGTCTTGTGCTTACTTCAGTGGACCTTAATGTTAGGTTTAAAAATAGATGTTGACGATTTTAAGACCTATTCAATATGCTTACAAAAAACACGTCCAGTCGTTGCGGAAGAGTACAGAAGTGTACATTGTGATACGAAAATTTTATATGTAAGACTACTCTTGCTAACAGCTTCGCTCGCCCGGAAGTCGAAAATAGCATGGAGTGTGTCGAAAATAGTATAGATATAACATATACGTGATAATGAAGATTCCAGAGTTCTGTGCAACACCAAGGTGCTGGTATATCCACGGCGCGAAAAAAAACAGTTTATTTAAAAAATAAACGTTATCGTTTTTAAAGTTAGTTAAAAAGTACCTTAAATTACTCCTTATTTTATTACCTACATACCAGAAAAGTCCCGTCACTTTTACTGGTATGTAGGTATTAAAATATTAAAATAAGGAGTAATTTAAGGTACTTTTTCGACTTTTGGTTATTGTTTTTTCAAAAAATAACTATATGATTTTTGAATACGCTTAATATGTTAATTGCCTTAACTGCATGAAGTACAATTAATCAGTAAAATTAGATTTTAATACGTAGTTAGTGAACATATTTCAATATTATCAAGTTAATTACGTATGTTACGTTACTAATATTAACTTTATGGTTTTATGATGAATGGAATAATGACAAATAGCTCATTGTTAAGATGTAGGATACTATAATTCAAAAGTATTCATAGAGTAATATCGCATAATATTGTTACATGTTAATTATAATACGCAACGTTGAAATCGCTTAGTGAAGAAATCTGTCTATAAGATTGTAATTCCATGTTTTTTCTTGTGACCACACTTTTTATTAAATAATTAAACACGTTAGTGGATTAAATATGTACGTTTTTAACAGGGCGATTATTATTTCCTTTATAATATAAACATATATATAAATTATTTTATTTCCTTACATGTCATTTAACTAACTCATAATATAAATTTTAAAGTAAGTACTGTAGTATAGAAGGAATTAAACGACAAACACACGCATACAATAATTATATACATCAAGATGTTTATTTTTAAAATGGTTTTAACGATGGCTGAAATAAAGATGAATTTATTCGGTTTCTAGGCAGGTAAAATAAGTAAATTAATTAGTTTATTAAATTATTAGTAAATTAATTAGTTTATTAGTTACTTAATTAGTTTATTAGTTTATTAATTAGTAAATTAATTAATTGTAAATAAAGTATATTACTTGTAGAAAGATTGCCTTTAATTGACAAGCCAGGATCAGCTAACCAAGACAATTAAAAAAAAACTAGTTAACCAAGCAGGAAAAACTAGCCTGCTATATATTGCTTAGTACAAAAATTTTGGACAACATTTTCGAACGCACCTAATGGACGAAAGAGTCTTAGCAGATTCACGTAACGCAAACGTAACGGACGTGCTTCCCAGACACCATCCGATGATCTGACCAGCAAAAAGTGCAGTCCTTTACTAAGATTAATCGCGTATACGGAGGTATTTTTCAGTTGCACAAAACAGATATATCTTTCACAGCTGTCATTTTGATGCAATGCGCAAATTTTCGAGCGGTCTCGGTATAATAATTTTACGGTTCGTTGAAATTTCAAACGTGCGTCTGGCGACGTTGATGTTAATTTAGAATAACAGTGTGATATCGTAAAGTGAATATATTCTAGCTTTTAACCTTGACGTAACGTGGATTTAATATAAGGATTAATTACAAAAAGTATCATAATATAATCTCGATCCATGACTTCAGCTGTTCGGCAGTTTTAACAAAATATATTTAGTATTT
>JAOTAV010000557.1:0-10449 GCA_026546445.1 Cyclargus thomasi | reverse complement strand
GGAGAAGAATGGATGAGAACAGCCAGAGATAGACAAAAGTGGACGATATTGGGGGAGGCCTACGCCAAAGAGGCGACTATTATATTACCTAAACTGATAAACTAAAGATAAATTGTGTGCATGAATAACTCAGAATGTATTGATGAATAAGTAGTTAAATTAAATTAATTGTTTTATAAACTGATTATGAATTAATTTGAATGTTATTTAGTAGAATTGAAGAATAATACAATTACATAAAAAAATTTGAATTTAAATTATTAGTGTTAAAAGAATTTTGTAATGTGATGATAATATTGTAGATTGGTAATAGAAATAAAGGCTATTTTTTTTATGTATAGTATTAACATTAATATCCGTGTGTGTGCGCAGCTACACGGTAGCGCTGGGCGTGACGGTGGGCGCGGGGTGCTGCCTGTTAGCGCTCAACCTGCTGGTGTTCGCCGGGATCTACCTGCAGCGCGGCCGCCGCCGACCCCCCCGGGCCGCGCGCGCACCTCCCGCCCCCGCACCCGCCCCAGCCCCCGCTAGCCCGCGCAAGAGCTCGCTCAAGGTAACCCTATCGCTCCACGCAGACTGTTGGCACAAGATATAATAAACAAGCATTTCACCAAGATGTTAAAGATAGTTCAACTTAGTTGTGCACGCGGCCCTATATGTTCCTAATGCACAACTTTCATTTACATGGCAGTGACGCGGTAAGGGCGTTCGAATAAACAAGGTTTACCCACTCATAGGGTGGTACGAACAACTGAGTTGAACTATCTATTTAAAATAAACTATGATAAAGTGACTAAGTCGGTGCGTTTGTTGATGTGGTGGCGAGTAACGTGGCGTGGTGTCCACAGCGCAGCTGCGGCTCAGCGCCCCCCGCGTCCGCGTCCGCGCCCGCGCCCGCTCCCGCTCCCGCGCCGCACAAGAAACGAGTCCAGATACAGGAGATCTCTGTCTAGATGACTTCTGACACCAGGTGAGAGAAGCGAGTCATTAAATTATTTTTCTTGGATTTGTCATATTAACCTGACAAAAAAATATGAAGCCATTCATTGCCCTTAAGCGCGTGGCGTTTCGAAACAATTTCTAGTTAGCTTCAAGGTTGGACGGAGTACGGCGTAGCGCGACGTAGTGCGGCGTAGCGCGACGTAGTGCGGCGCAGCGCGACGTAGTGCGGCGTAGCACGACGTAGTGCGGCGTAGCGCGACGTAGTGCGGCGTAGCACGGACCTAAGACTATTCGACCCTTTCTGTAAGCTATACAAGGAACCAACCTTGCAATTATATTTTTGTTACAGATTTCCGGTGCAACGGGAAATAGTACACTGTGAAAACTATTGTATGAGTGCTGTGGATATAGAGTGAGGACGGTGTTTAATAAACACTTCGAGTGCCGCGTGTCGCTTCGTGTCGTCTCGCGCTGGCGATAACCATCACTCAGCAGGGAACGCTCGACGCATTCAATACATCGGGAGTGCTAAATGAAGTATTATATCACCATAATTGATATAAACGCTTTAAATTCCCACAAAACTACCTCCTTCGAAATCCTAGATCCGGTCGATCGACTCGACGGATTAACCGACCCCAGAGAGTAAATGGAAACTTTTTCCAATGACGATCAAAACCAAAATTTTTTCTACCAAGTAAGTTTAAATTAATGGTACGATTAATTTTGTTAAAAAATATAGTATAATGAGTATACGGAATCTTGTACATAATAGTATCTAGCCGAAGTACGTCCCCGGCCGGCGCTATCGCCCCGGTCGAACTTGTTTTGTTACTCACCTCCAATCGTTGACTGTTTTTGAGGTTCTAAAATCTATTGACACAAGTTAGGGAAGCAGTTACTTCGTATTTAGAAACATGAATTACATATTCCAGACACCTCCGTGTAAACTGTACAGGTATATATTTAAACTGTGTACTGCAGCTATATTCTATGCAAATTACACGGAGATTATATTCAGAGCACAACACTTTTAGCTCTTATCGCTGAGATGATAAGAGCTTTAATTGTGGACACCGCGCCGCGTTTGTAGTGCTCAATGTAGCTGATTAAGTTGTTGACTATAATATTACAATTCTATCGGACGTTGGTTCAGTTTCAGAGAAGTCGGTGCAGACTCTGGTACCACCGCAGTGGATCGTGGCGGTGCGGTGTTTAAACAGATATTTTAACTCAGTTGTGCGTGGGGCGTGTGATATGCGTGTGATAGTGAACATAAAACTTTCGTTCGCGAACGCGGTAGACGTCGTCCGAGTAAACACGACTTACGCACACATAGAGCCGTGCGCACAACTGGGTTGAACTATAAAACAATAACGCGGGTCTTGGTTCTGTCAGAACGACAAGATAACGTTAAATTGAGATTCATTATATACTGTGGTTCTGACATTACGACGTCCCGCATTTCTTTTCCCCATTTCTTTAAGTAGAGTCCGAGAATCGGGCCGGTTACCCATGTAAATATTTGTACTTACCTCGGGAGTGTTTAGAGATTTTGTATAAATTGTTATACTTCTAATTAACTGTATACTGTATAGACATTTATCGTGCTACACTTTGAGACGTCTGTCATACATCAGTAATGTTTAACGTTCCTCCTTCGGCTACATTCATACAAATGATTCCTCAATAAAATTGTATCTAAAACGTTATGTTTTAACCTGAAGCTGAGGTTCCTGTGTTACGTACACGTGGTGCCGGCCGAGGCCCCTGACCACGATACCCCCCCCCCTCTCCGCTCCCCCAGTCGGTCCCGGTATCATCTTATAATTATATCCGCCGATCGCATTTCGAATGCTATTAATTATCAAAATTACGAGAAATTCTCGGGGGCCGGCCAATAATAGCATAATCTTCGAAACATTTCCCGGTATTGATCATTTCCAATTATATTTTGTAAGAAAAATAAATTGGAGAGGTGTCTTAATTAATTTGCCGATGGCGGGAGCGGGGCGCGAGGAGGGGGCGATGGGGCAGCGGGAGAGGGGGTGAGGTCGTGTTAAACAGTCCTATGCATGGCCGAGGTTTTCATCGCTGCACTCGGAAACCCCGAACTGAGAACATTGCACATGCTATGAGGGAATCCATCGATTCAGCAGACATTCAGCAGTCTTTCACCGGTGTTGATGACAGCAGTCGATTTAATTAAACACTTTAAAGTTACTGCTTTGTAACGAGTCAGTTACTAAGCAGTAATTTTAAAGTATTTTAAAGGGTGTTTGCGCAATACACAAGAGTCTCTACTGTCACAACTCAGAGGGATGGGCGACCGACACGACTTGCGTGAGATATCCGCGTAGTTTGCTTGACAACTAAGCTGCCGTGATGTAAAATGCCGCCCGGGTACAAAAAGTACTTTATGAGTTATGAGCAAAAAACGTAGTTTTTCTAAGGGCTCACTTCATAACGGCAATATTAATTTTAATACCTCGATGACTATATAAGCTATTTTTTGGTAATACACGTCGATAGAGCTTTTTCTACTGATTATGATGGCATTAAAACGTCAAAAACGACCAGATGTTGGTTAACGGCATTCAAGCTTGAGAACGGCAGCAAGGCTCTTCAGTATGTGAGCAAATGTAATGCCCCGGATGTGGATCGGCAGGGAAAGGTACTGCGACGCCGTACTATCTAGCCCCCATAAAATGTTATGTGCCGTCGTAAAGACACCCGCTCCCCCGCCCTGTCCCCCACCCCCCTCCAGCTAACCCCTCTCCCGCGCCCCATTTGTAACATAGCAAAACATTTTCAAATAGTAATATTATCATTAGAGATTCACATTTTATACTGTGTTGTAAACTTAACGGTGTAAATACTCGGTATAGGCTAATATTTTGTCTATTTTTACTCGCTCTTGCGTCTCACATGATACCTCCATTAGGAAGCTCCTTCATATGATATTTTGAAAGTAAAAAATTGTTTCCAGTGTTCATATTTTATTCGCAGTGTATGAAATGACTGTATAATTTATTAATACCTTCCAGTGAACAATTTTCTACGTTTTCACTGAAACTAAATAATTAAATTAATAACAACAAGTACGTGTTATTTTATTGTTCATAATTTAATGTTGCAATTGCTTAGTGGTACTTTGTTGTAGTTACTGTTATATGTGAGGCACGTGGGAGCGGAGTCTGTACATATTGTTGTATATTATATGTATATAGTAGCGCGTGTCCGTCTGTCTATGGCCGGGAGTTCAATAAACACTTTTCTCTGGAGAATACTTTTATTTATAACCCAAAGCAAAGCGTCGATGAGGGGTTTGTCGTGACTCGTGGAACTCCCACGAACCGGTCAAAGGTACGCAGTAACTACCAGGCACTACACTTTACAGCAACTAAAAATTTCATACGATGAATCTGGTGGCACGGTAGTCGTACCGCCAGGTCAAGTGCGAAGCAAACACTGTCGTACCATCTTTTAGGAACCATTTCGCAGCATTTTCAGCCCCCTATTTGAGAACCTCTGAATTATTATTAGAAAGCTGAAATTTTCGCCATGTACTCAGGCCAGCTAAGCTTACTTACGCCAACGATGCTTAACTCCAGTGATCAGACAAGAATTGTAAACCGGCTCAACGTGGTATGGACGTCGACGACTGTTGTGGCGATTAAAGTCCGGCCAAGTGCGAGTTGGACTTGCACAAAAAATTTTCATATACCATCGGAAAAAAAGACACAAAGATGTGTAATAGTAAAAAATGTACTCCAGAAAAGAAAAAAACTGTACCAAAAACCTTTCTATAAAAAGAAGTGTTATAAAAAGTTATGAAATCTAGACAAAGGCGTGCCAAGTCAAAGGCTCTTTCCTGTGATTTATTTATTGTTGTAGTTAATGTTATACGACTGGCCGTTGACTTGTACCCACTGACTTATAAAGTATGGTTAACTATGGCCAAGTCAAAGGCTGCCTTTAACTTGGTACGCCTTTATTTGGATTTCATTACTTTTTATAAATAAACAAGCAACTCAATCGAGACTTGACCTGTTTTTTACAGAATGTTTTTGGTGGAATTATAATATAGAGACTTTACACCAGAAGATAGACTCTAATATTGCTTGCTTCAAAATTAAAAATTGGCTTAAAAATCTAATATTTCTATGCTAATTTAATAACTGAGATTATGTAGAGATAATTATCTCTAATAACACAATAAAGGTGTGATTGTTTGTAAATTATTTTTCATGCCCAGATGAAGAAACCAATCGAATTGATTTTAGGTATATACAAACAAGCAAACAAATATACTTTAGTGTGCATAGTATAAAGGGTGTAGAGTAACATAGGCTACTTTTGTTTTAGGAGCTTACGCGATTTTCGAACTCCATGCGAGCGAAGCTGCAGGCAAAAGCTATTTCATCAACGAATTAAAAACTTTAAGACAAAAGATCTCCAAAGAAATCAATTTGAATAAAACCCCCATACAAAAGCCAACAAATAGCGCTTAATGTCGTTAGCTCAAACGAGGACGACGATATTTATTCGCGGGATTAAAACGAAGGCTCCGTTTTACTGAGCAGTTTTCGCAAGCTCATCTGAGCAGCCGGGCTTCGTCCGCGATCTCTAGATTCTATGCGTTATTCAAAATACTATCCAGAATGCAGCAATAGAATTCTACCCGTATCGCACAACATTTGACGTGTAAGCGCTTAAGCCGTAACGCCTCACGGTCTATTAAAGGTCAGCGCGACAGTAGCCGCCTTATTAGTTCTCCGTTGGAGCCGGTCCCCAGAGTAATCAGCGCGGACAAAGTAATATGCAGCTCTCATCACGCGAGTAATGGACACGGCCGTCCCCCGATGCGGCCCGGCAAGGCACGGCCCGGCACGGTCCGGCGCGGGACATCTCGCTCGCAATCTAATTAGGCGCTGACATATTGACAATTACGGCCGTTGTGGGCAGCCGTCTTCACGACAAACGAGGTTATGTGCACATCGGGGCCCGGGGTTGACGGTTGACATCTTGCGATGCTCTATCGGGATGATTGTAATCATATTTGAATACTAGTGCATAGATCAAATGTTCGAACTAACGATATGGTACAGGATAATAAGGTTTGTACAAGAAAACAGTTTCATAGAATTTAAGACCGAGTTATTTTGAATACTACAAGTGCATGACACATTTGAAGACGTAAATGGAAGTAGCAGATAACTAGCATTTCAAAATCTGCCGGATTCTTGGGTAAATGGGCGCTTTAGAATCAAAAAAAGGATTTTAAATTAAAATAATGTGGATTCGATATATACCTAGACTCACTAGCTGAATAATGAAATTGATAATTTACAAGATTTGTTGCAATTTTATAGGAAAAATTAGTATTTGATGATTTTGACATGCTGGTCATTTTATTGGATATCCCTGAGAGTAGTCACTTTACTGCTTTTGAGTACAGAATATTGTCGATTGACTCTGCTTAACCAAGTGTTCTAGAGATACCACTAGTAAGGAGTTCACTTGTATCAATGGAAAATGTTAACATGAGCAGCCCAGAGCGGGTATTATAATCATAGTAATTATATAATTATCATTTCACTTTTGAAACACGTTCACGAGGAATAATAATCGTTTATTTGCGTGGTGATTAGAAGTTGTTTCAATGTCTAATATCAACTACGCACGGTGTCTTCACCAGCTCAAACTTGTCATTGCTCCTTATCTGATGCAAATAACTAGAACTCGTTTTTAGGGTTCCGTATCCAAGGGTAAAAACATGACCTTATTACTAAGATATCGATGTACGCTCCTCCTCCTTATAAACTACGAAGGAGGAGCGTGGAATACCAACATTATTTTAAAATAAACTGTAACCTGCATATTTTTAATAAATAACATGTTACACACAATACAGTACGGCCACTACAATATTTTGACATGACACGATAATCATTATATGAATGTTATTTTATTCAATAACAATAAAACCGGCTGTTTTATTTAAAACATTAAAAATTATGTATTTTAATTATGTATGTGCATTACAAGTACAAATTAAGTGATAATTTTGTATCTTGTTACTAACAATCCTAGAACGAGTTTTGTCATATTACGTCAAACGTATGAATTTGAACATTAGTAGTAGTAGTTTTATTTACTGTGTTAGTGCGGTGAGCTCGCAGCTCCGCCGGCGTCCGAGTACAATGTTGCACTTGGCATCTATAGTGATAGTGTGGGCTTGGCCCAGCGCAAGTGACGGGCTGCTGGTGCCTGGCGCGGGTGACGGGCTGCTGGTGCCCGACGCCGGTGACGGGCTGCTGGTGCCCGGTGCGGATGACGGGCTGCTGGTGCCCGGCGCCGGTGACGGGCTACTGGTGCCTGGCGCGGAAGACGGGCTGCTGGTGCACGCGCCGGTGGGCAGCATACGCGGCGTGCCAGCCCGAGACGGCGACTACGTCATGTTCCTGGGTATACCGTACGCCAGAGTCAATACAAGCAATCCTTTTGGGGTAAATCGAGTGTTTTCTGAACATATTTTGTTTAAATTTCAACTTTCGAGCTGTAACGGTTCTTTAGATACGGCATGCCGAGGATCAAGTGAGCGACATGGCATGAACATCACGTTTGATATTGCACCTCGACTCGGCAACGCGTAAGTTTTTTTCAGTAGATATCGTTTACTAAAGTAAACTTACCGATTTCTTAGTATTGAAATAACCTATTAGCATATATATCATTCAGTAGCAGTAATAACAAAGCATTTTGTTTGGAAAAATGATTCAAATCTGTTTTTCCGAAAGGGTAAATACGAGTCACGGGACCGTATTACTGAGACTTCAATGTCTGACCGTCTATCTTTCTGTCTGTCTGTTTGTTTCCATGCTGTATCTCAAGAACAGTAATAATGAGAGAGTTGAAATTTTCACAGAATTTAACTCACAGATTGCAACAAGTTTTAAATACGATTCCCTAGGCCAAGTTCTATAAACATAGCCCATAATATAATTATAAGCCTTTTGCATAGGTTCTAATTTAACAGACTAAAAATTGCGTGACGGATAGTCTGTCGCCTGCGCCGGGCTTTAGAGAGTAGAGACAGAAAACACAATGAGTATTTTCATTTTTCAGGCTTCAATCCCGTACGAAAAGTTCTATGAAACTTTCGAAGCGTTCACCGAATCTGCGATATGTCCACAGATCAAGGAAATTTATACAAGTAAAAATAGTGATAGATACGAGGGGACCCTCGACTGCCTCCGACTCAACATATTCGTGCCGAAGACAGAGACCGAAAACAGAGATGTTTATATTTTTGTATACGGAGGCAAGTTCGTGAACGGTCACAGCGAATTATGCGTATACGGACCCAAATATCTCGTGCGTCACAACATCCTAGTAGTCACGTTGAATTATAGAAGCGGGCCGTACGGTTTCATGTGCGCGGACATACCCGAGATCCCCGGCAACCAGGGCCTCCGGGACCTGTACACCGCAATCGAGTGGGTCAGAGACAATATCCGGGCGTTCGGTGGAGACCCCCTGAAGCTCACTCTCGGCGGCCATAGCTCCGGCTCCATGCTGGTCGACATGCTCCTGCTGACCAACCGGCCGAGGCTGTTCCAGCGGGCCATACTGCAGAGCGGCTCCGCCACGAGACCGGAGTTCCTCGGCCCCTCCGACCCCACGACACTCGTCAGCATCGCCGGTAAGCTCGGTTTTAAAACTAATGACACGTACGCCGCTCTATCGTTCCTGGCCGCAGCGAGTCCCGAAGCCGTCATCGAGGCGACAGAAAACGTGTACGAGTGGAGACCGTGCGTCGAAAAAAACTTCCACGACGTTGTCCCGTTTATAACGGGAAACCCGGAACTCGCCGAAGGACGAAACGTCGACGGATTGAGCGTACTGGGCGGGTTCACGGATAGAGAGAGCGAATATTGTTTGTACCTTTCCAGATATAAATACTTATTCCGTGATCCCAAAGGCTTTCGATTCGTTTTACGAGAAAAGTTTAATCTTCGAAACGAAGGCGACCTCATAGACATAGTTCGTCGCTTCTACCTGGACGACGACGTAGATCGTGATATCGTCGTGAATGAAATAGTGGATTTGGTTTCTGACATCACTATCGTTTACCCGATGCAGCGGCAGCTGATGAAGTACGCGAAGCGCGCGAACACGAGCGTGTACCTCTACGAGTTCTCCTACGACGGTCATCGGAATAGAATGAAAAGGATTCTCAACATGACGGGAGCCGGAGCGACTCACTCCGACGAGCTGGGGTACTTGTTCACCATCGACTTTATACCGGAGACAACAGACAGTAGAGACCGGCGCATGATCGACCGACTAACCACGTTATGGGCCAACTTTATCAAATATGGGTAAGGCTAAATTTTAATTGAATAGATAATGTTGTAAATCTTTAACTTTGGCCCGTTTCACGCTTGGCAGTGGCGGCTAGGAGGTCATCGAGCTGGTGGTGGACATTACTTGCTCATTGTTTTTGTAATTATATTTTATTTAGTCAATGTTCACGTCAATATTATACACAGACGTTACAAGTATTTAACACTTATTCTATTTCCTATAGAATAAATCATATCTACAACTTTTTTGACAGATTCTCCATACAACGTATTTCAATAAAAGTTATGGATAGACTATCCGAGACTTATCGAGCGGTAAAATAGGCCCTTGACTATAAAGTTAAAAAAAGAAATTGAAACTGATTTCCCCATTAAAATCAATATTGTAAAATGAACTAGAAAACCGGCCAAGTACGAATAGGACTCGCGCACGAAAGGTTCCGTACCATATTAGAGCAAAAATAGATAAAAATTGTGTTTTTTGTATGAGAGTCCATCTTCACTATTAATTTAATTTAAATTTTATTACTGTTTAGTTTAGTAATTAGTCGATGTTAAAGTATAAATACAACGTAGTATTTCTTGAAAATGTAAGGCGCCTTCCTGGTACCATTATTAATATCGAGCAAAACATATCTATAAAATCATGTTTCTTGTATGAGAGTTCCTCTTATTTATCGAAATTATTTTGCTTTTAGTGTTTGCTTTTATAACGGCGACACAAATACGGAATCTGTGAAAAATTCAGCTCTCTAGCGATTTTCGTCCTTGAGGTACAGCCTGAAGACAGACAGACATTGAAGTCTCAGTACTAGGGTCCCGTTTTTATCCCTTGGGTACGGAACCTTAAAAAGAAAATGAATCAAAATCAGAATTCATTTATTTGCCTAAAAATAAGGTACAATATGATGATACAATCAGTTAACAGTTCACTGATTTTGCCTTTGGAAGGCGTGCAAATTTTTTACAGTCAATTAGGTAATAATTTAAAAACACATTTAATTGTTAATACAAGAGTAATTAGAGTAAAAGGAAATATGTAAGTTTTCTTATTTCATAGTTGGAGCAAAATTATTTTATTTATTTCGATACGATTATTATTATTCTAGTAGTATATGTCAAAATTTAAAAATTA